>WYDF02066569.1:0-11577 GCA_009867245.2 Adranes taylori
GTTATTGATATCATTTATTGCAATAACATTTATCTTGGGGTACTTCTGAAAGTATTACATCAACAAAGTCGAACGCGGCTATCATTCATCCAATATTTATTTCCCCTTTCCTCGATACCACATCTAATTAAGCTTTGCTATCATTCTCTTTTCTCTCGTACTTCTTCCCGATTTCAAATATTATGTAAAATATCTACAACCATCAAAAATTCATATTTATTATTGTATCTACTCATTTTTATTCGTTCATGTCACTCCGGTACTTACACATCCATAACGTTTGTTCAACTTCTACCTCACAATTCATACTTTCTCTCATCCTATACCATTCAAACATTGACCAACCACACCTCTCATACATTCCTTTTATATATTTCGCCCATTCGTTGCTATCACCCCCTTAGTTATCTCCATCATTGATTTCACATACACTTTTCTTAAAATGCTCTCCTCATCATCCCTTTTCATATACTTCATTCGCATTCGTTCAATTTCCTTTCTTTCACCCCCCAAAGTTCTGCCCCATGCAACATTATACTTTTCACGCATAAGTTTAAAATCCTCATCTTCATTCTTACTGACTTATCAAACTTCTCTTTCTATACATACCCCATTATTTCCGCTGCCGTTTCCACTTTTTTTGCTAGCATTCTAATGTGTTCACTTCCCGATCCATTCCTACTCATCATGTACCCTAAACATTTGATTTTCTAATTTGATTTCCCTAAATATTTCCTTTCTTTAACATATATCGGTTAACCCTATCTATAACTTCTTTCATTTCTTGTCTACTGCTTGCCATGCACACTATATCATCCGCATAAACTATTGACCAAAACTTTTGATCACCTTATAACCCTCCAGTTTTCCCATTGTTTAATACACACTCCAAGTCAGATACATGAATATTAAACAGGTTCGCACTCAACGAACACCCCTGTTTTACACCTCTATTCACGCTAAACTACTCTGACACCATCTTTCCCACTCTCGCTCTTATTTTTGTCTCTTTATACAAACTTCTGATCCTGTCAGACAATTCTGCAGATATCCGTACTTCTTTCATTCTTTCACACTTCTTTCATTCTTACTCTACTTTCATACTTAGCTTATCAAACTTTAAGACTATTCACTAAGTTAAGACTATTCACCAATATTTAAGACTATTATTAAGAATAATCACATTATATTTAAATGAGTTTTTAAATAATAGTTTTCTAGGAATAAAGAAATATATGTTAAATTTAAAACTTTGCTATATTTTTAATTCTTTTATAAAGGAATTAATATATTTTTACCATTATGTTACAAGTATCGCGACCTTTTTATCTTTGACACCAAATGGATCCGAAACGTGGGACAGGTGTAGGTGACAGGAAGTCAACAAATGGAAATGAAGACCATGATGCTGGAAAGAAAACGGGAATAGAAATAGAGCAGACAACTTCAGTAGAGATAGGTGAAGCATCGGGGGAGAATTCAGTAAGTTAGATGTCATATCATAGGAATAAAATATTTAAATTACGTTTATTTTAAATAAAATACAGACCTATCCAAATTAGAAAATAAATTACAGTTTGTAATTTGTATTGTAATTTATTTTCAGGAATGCTTAATTAGGTGAGAAATTGCTTTAATACGTAATAATAACACGAGACCTTCATTAGCATATCTAAACATATAACAAACAATACAGTATAAAAAACCATAATACAATAATATCAATTCCACAAAAACAAAATCATAAAATTCTAATAAAACAAAATCAAATAAAAAAATCCTCTTATAAGGAATAAGGAAGGGCAACGCCTGCATTCTCTTCCCTTTCCCCTTTTCATACCTGATCACCTACTCTTCATTTCCATTACATTCTTTTCTTTCTCTTTCCCCTGTCCTTTTCTTTCTTTCTACCTTTTTTCTATTTTTATTATTTTCTTTATACATACAATCCCTTACGTTTCTACATCACCCTCCTATTAATCTCAAATATTATCTTTTTCATCACCGATATGTCCCGCACCCAAAGTCCCATGCATATCTGCCAGTTTGCTACCTCCATTTTTTCATCATCTGTCCACCCTATTTCCTCACATGAATTTACCCAATGCTGCCACTTTCATCCTCTTTCTCACATAATCTACAATTTCTTTTACTGTAATTCATCCAATACTTATCCCTTTCTTCCTTTCCACATCTAAACCTTGCTAAATTCTTTTCATTTCTTTCGTCCTCTTTTACTCGTCTTCTTTTCTTTCGTACTCCAGCCAGATCTTAAATACTCAGGCATCATTCCCTCAATCTTCAAAAATTCATATTTCCTATTATATCTACTTCATTTAATTCTTTCCTGTCTTTCCTGTAATTCTATATACCTCAACTACTATTTCACAATTATTTCCATCAAATATCCTCTCATACCACTTGTAAGTTGACCATCCCATCCTCTCGTACATCAATCTTCTACGTCTCATCCATTCACTACTATCACCCGCATCACATAATTCTTTGATTGATAGTTCGTACACAAGTTGTTCATTTAGAGCATGAGTAAATGAAAAAGTTTTTTGCGGACCAATATCTTTTGGAGATATTCGAAGTTTACAACCAGTTTCGGAGATAATTTCTTCTTCGGTTACAGGCTCTAGCTCTAGCCTCTTCATCTTTAAGCAAGCCGTGGCCATCGTGTCCAGCATCTACTTCTTGTTAATTCAAAAACTCGTCACTGGGTACAACTAACTACTTCCCCGTCAGCGGAAACTCTCCTATTGTTTCCAGCTACTTCTTCTCCACGAAAACTCTACCAATGGGCTCAGCTTTCTCTGTTGTTGAAATTGGTTTATCTATAGCTTTTTTCATAGATTTAGTCTTGGACAAGATAATACAAGAATATTTGGGGATATTAATAATTTCGGATACGTCTGAAGCTATATAATCATTATCAGAAAATACATACGAGTCCAAAGGAATAATCCCGCACTTGCGAAATCCATTGATAGCTATTGCAGAAACAGCTGCATGCAAAAATGCCTGTCCTAGAAGTATGTTAAGTTGAAACAGTAATAATCCTGTCAGGATTGTTCCGGAGTAACTTTACTTGCTTGGCTTTAATCAGTCTTCAATAGAGGTATAAAAGACTCGTCCCATTTGTTACAGCTTATGGCTACAGTGCAAACTATATCACTGTTGTATAATTTTCTTTGGTTTTTGCAATAAAAGTCAAATTCTTAATATAAGGACATGACCATCCAAAATTAGCCGGGCTGGATCTTCTGCTGCAAGCTTGGCATATTTAAAAAAATACTTAAATCATTTTAGCAAAGTATCTGTTTGTTTCCAGCCATTGGGATTGCAGACAACAAATGTCGAAAGTAGCCCTCTCTATGAGCAGTTATTGGTCCTACTTGCTTTCTTCCTTTCAAAGAAGAGTTTTTCGTTTGAACAGTCTGAAGGCTGTTTTCATCAACATTCTATATAGCTTGTGGGCTCGATAGAAGTGGTTCTCTTGTATTGTTTTAAGAATATTGAAAAAATGTTTCAAACTGTGCTCTTGCCATTGAGGTACTGTGATTTTTGCTCTGATAGTTTCTTGTAATGGTAGGGTGTTTTTCTAAAGCCAGCTATCCAGTCCTTTCTTTCCATCATCTTCTTTTTGTAAAATGGTTTAAGAATATTGTTTTCTCTGCAAGGGAATACGTCAAGTAGCTTAAATCATTTATGGTAATACCGTAAAATCGTTTTTCCATGTCAAAAATATTGGTGTACAGTTTCATTTCGTGTTCCTCAGTAATCCTCACTCATCCTCACTCTTCCTCTGTTCCTCACACTGTTCCTCACTCGTCTGTAGTTACCTAGAAATTTCTTGCCTTCAATTGCATTACTATTTTTCTCGAGAACTCGCTTTTTGAGGGTTTTTGGACCATTCAACTCATGGGTCCAAAAACCCTCCAAACGGTATCGTGTCTCTTCTTACAGATTGTGTGTGACGACTATTGTGTAGATCTGCTGATATATTTGTTGTCTTGTAACAATAAAAACATTTTGTTATTAGTCAATAAAAAAATCGTAGGCGGGCAAGGTGGCCATCTGAACACTTTGCCTTAATGCCTTGTCCGTTTACTGGCCACTTTGCCCGGAACAGAGTAAAGATTTGCTTGGCCTGTTATTCCAAGACTGTAACACGTTCTCACACTATATTACTGTTTTATTGCGTGTATAATTTTAGATAAATGGTCAAAATTCTTAATGATAGCTAATTATTTAGCTATCATATCTATTCTTATAACTATTTGCTCTTGTGCTGTTTGATTTGCGTAAAATAACCTTTAAAGTAACTTTTGAACAAGTCTGTGTTTCTTTCGAACAGGAGCTTGGATCATTGTTTAGTGGCAGCGCTACAACTCTTTCTACTGGCGATGGAACCACTATAAGTGATGCACTGGAACAAACGCTGCTCCAGCCATCTTCCTCGAAAGATTCTATAATGCTCCAACCATCTTTGTCGGAAAAATCTGTGTGCGATGTACCATCTGATCCGGATATATCGTTTGTGCCTCTACAGAGATGGTTACAATCTGCGATTGAGGCTCCAACTGGAAATGATGTGCAAGGTGAAATTATTCTAGAACCTGTGGAGCAGGTCGAACGGGAGCTTGAGTCACTGTTTGCTGATAAAAGTAAAACTCCTTCCACTGCAATTGATACTCTGGAACAAACGTTGCTCCAGGCATCTTCCTCGAAAGATTCTGTGTTGGTCCAGCCATCTACATCGAAAATATCTGTGTGCGATGTATCATCTGAGTCGGATATATCTAGCGGATCAATATCCTCTGTGCGTCTTCAGAGATGGTTACAATCTCCGCTTGGTGAATATTCTAAAGAGGTAAAATATACGGAAAAGACCACTGAAGCTTATGTTGAGAACGAAACACCAACTGGAAATGATGTGCAAGGTGAAATGATTCTAGAAACTGCGAAGCAGGTCGAACAGGAGCATGGGTCATTGTTTGCTAATAAAAATAAAACTCTTTCCGCTGCAATTGATACTCTGGAACAAGTGTTGCTGCAGCCATCTTCCTCGGAAGATTCTGTGTTGGTCCAGCCATCTTCGTCGGAAATATCTGTGTGCGATGTATCATCTGAGCCGGATATATCTAGCGGATCAAAATCATCTGTGCCTCTACAGAGATGGTTACAATCTGCAATTGGGGAATACCACAAAGAGGTAAAATGTACTCAGCAGACCACTGATATCAATATTGACGACGAAACTCCAACTGGAAATGATGTGCAAGGTGAACTAATTATAGATCCTGTGATGCAGGTAGAACAGGAGTTGGAGTCACTGTTTGATGATAAAGTTTAATCTCGTTCTTGTTTGACAAATTTTATTTACTAACTATTGTTCAAGTACAGCTAAACACCCGATTATCCGCGAAATTGGGTTGCACGACTGTCGCGGATGATGCGCAAAATGGCTGAAACTAGAGGACAAACAAAAAAATTATTCCAGCTAAAAACATGACTGCACAATATTGTAGATACAATGCACAATATTGTAGCACAATATTCTAGATACAACAAATAAAACAAAAACAATACAGTTGTCTTGAGTCACGATTTTTTAAATCGTGACTGTCATTTGCTTTTGTTTCTTGATGAGGAAACACTTTTTTTCGTGATTAAAATTTTCTTACCTTTAGTTTTTCAGTCTACTGTGTCATCTCAATCATGCTGCTCTGAAATTGTACAGTCCATCGACATGTTGCAAAGCCGCTTTGTGTGTTATCCGCGCCTGTGTGTTGGGCTCATCTTCTTCACTTTGACTTTATTCTTTGTTCATTTCTCTTTTGCTTTGTTTATTATTTCTTCGTCCAACAAGCGAGCGAATTCCGGATCACTAGGGTCAACCAGTGTAGCGGTTGGCAGATCTTTATTCTTTTCTTCAGAAATGTTTAGGTTGTCATTTGATTCGACATTCGGCAAGAGGTTCCTCCACGAGTTTACAAGTGTTGAGTGTTTCATTAAATTCCACGCAGATGCAATATCGTAGATGCTGTTCAAAATTTTGTAACTTTTCCAAAACTTTTTCAGGTCACAACCTGCTTTAATTTTCGAAATTAGCAACTTTATTCGGTAAGTTCTCTTTACCGTTCATGATTACAATAACTCCCTGATCCACGGGCTGCACTAGCCCAATAACATTTGGGGGCAGAAACTTTGCAATAATTTGCTCTTTAAGCACACTTGTAACTAAGTGCGAAGGTGCGTTGTCAATCAACGACACAACCTTTTATGGCAGCTTTTTTGATTTAAGATGTTACCCACTTGACACAAAAATCTTTTCTAACCACTCTTGAAATATTTGTTCGTTCATCCATTAATTCTTTCCGTTGAAATAATCAACTGGTAAGTTTTCTGCTCTTGTGTTCTTAAATGACCTTGGTTTCAAGTCTAAGTTTATGACCATCCGGAACGTTGCTGCATGACATGATTGTTATTCTCTCCATGCTATTGTTGTGTCCCGCTGCTTGACGTTCGCTCTCGAATGCCAATGTGCGAATGGGAAGACATTTCCAAAAGAGCCCCGCTTAGTCTGCGTTGTAAATTTCCTGCAAAGACAGTTCTTCATCCAATACAAACTCTTCAAAATCACGTTGAAAATCATCAGCTGCTTATTGGTCACCACTTAGCTTCTCTCTGTGAAGCCCAATTTTTCGAAATCCATAACGTTGCTTAAAACGGGTTAACCAACCGACGACGCATCAAAATTACCTTGCAAGTCTAACAAGTCGAAAAACGTATTTGCTTTATCCATGATTATAGGGTCAGACACAGGAGTACCCTCATTTCGCACCTGAGCTAACCAATCCTCCAATGCCGAGTCTTGTTCATCATAGGTAGAGTTCTTCATTGTTTTTCGTTTTTTAAATCCTGAAGCATTGTCCGCGATTGAAGCAAAATTGACTAGTTTATCTTTTTGTTTTAAAATGTCCCGCACGGTTGCTTCACCAACAATAATACCTAAACACATTTGCTTCCTTGAAGCGCCATTTTCTATTTTATTAATCATCTCCAGTTCCACGACATGGTCAGTAAACATATTTAATGTTAACTGAAAACTAGCGAGTAGCACATTCTATCTGGAAGGTGAACGTGGAACTGGAGCAGGCGATTAGGAATAGATAAAGGAAGGAATAATGTGATCAGTGTTAATGAAAGTGTGCCTTACCAGAACAAAAAAGCAACTTTTTGCCTTTTACAATTTTATTGCTGTATGTATTTGCTTTGTTGTTGGCTCCTATTAAAGGTAATTTTATTGAGGTTTTTTTAAGGGGGACGCGTGGATAATCTGGAGTTTACTGTACGTGCTTATTGAAAAGTGTTTATTTCGTTTGCTTAAGTTTTCTTTTTGTAATAATAAAAGTTTTCAAATTTTTTTTTTGTTTTTGAATTTAGCTTAACTCTCTTCCTTTTAAAAAATGTATAAATACTTCTTGTAAGAGATGACATCGATTTCTTGATAAACTGTAATATAGCTTCCCAGAATATGTAGGGGCGGAAATAAATTTAAAAGAAATGAGATTAATAGTCAGTTTTAAATGCGGTGGTCAAGAGAGAAAACGGGTTTTGAATAAACGTGGTAGAAAGTACAGAATACTTGGAATTGAGGAATAGGGGGAACATTGGGTGAATAAAATCTAAGGATGGAGAGTGTAGTGCTGGGAAAGAGAGTAAATGGAAATTTGGTGGGAGTGTTTGGTAGTCAGAAATGGAGTGAGTAGAAGACATGTCAGGAATGTTAGACGAAGTGGAAAAAAGGTGAAAAAGAAAAAAATCTTTTTTCATTTTCGTTGAATTATTTCTTTCTTGTGTTAGGAAAGTCGGTCTGACAGCTTGAAGGACAAAATGATAGCAGGTTGAGAGCCGATTGTTAGATCTATGAAGAGAGAAGAAAATAGTGAATGAATATGTAAGCGGTTGCAAGAATGGGAATAGTGTAGTGTGTAGATTATATGTAGAAGATAAAAAAGGTACAATATTGATGTTGGTTGATCTATAGTAAGGTTTAATTTAAAATTTGAAACAAAATTTGTACTTCCTTACTTTTTATTTATTTTACTACCGATTTCGCATTATGCGTCATCAGGTAGATATCAAAAACAATAAACAGATTCACATAATAGAAATAGAAAAAAATCATTTTTTATTTCTACCTCACGATGCGAAACCGGTAGTAAAATAAATAAAAGATATGTAAAGAAGTACAAATTTTATTTCAAATTTTTAAAAGGAAAAAATAAAATAAAAGTTGGAATGCGAAAAAGAAATTTCAAATCGGAAAAGCCTTACATGGTTACTGGTAATATGCTTACAGTTATAAGGTTATATGTTACAGTGATATGATTACTGGGAAACCGATAACGAAATGAGACAAATTGCTTAGTGTGAAACATGTTTTTGCTTTCAAGTTTGCTTCTAAGGACAACCGTTCACACCCATAGAAATATAATAAGAAGAAGAAAAAGATGTTAATGCACATTTAAGTTGGTAAGTACGCATTTAGAAGTTAAAGGGATATGTCAGTTCAAACTCGATATCTTGGATACCATGCGATAGGATAGAAAAGAAATTGATTCCAAGTAGAATAGGAGCTATCCACACTAAAAATAGACTGTACTGCACAATGTTTTTTAAATGTTTGCTAACTGCTTAAATAAACTTCGTTCTATCAACTGATTCTAGAGTATTTTTGCTAAACCTACCTATTTTAGTATATTAAGTACAATGAAGCATTGTGATTGGTTTGAAAACAAACTATGCTGATAAGTTACGCACGTTGCCATTTAATAATAATTTTTGAACAGTTGCATTTAATTAGATTCGACATAAACCGAAGCTCAAGAATCTATAATTTAATTTAGCAGTGCTAATAATTACCATAAAATGCAGTTCCTATAAACACATTTGCAAGAAGCATTATTTTTAAACAATTTTAATTGTGTATTTTGACCGCTAGATTTCTTGACATATTCGTATTAATAGATCAATTAAATAAACTTGAGAATGTACATAACTTTAAAATGAAGATATGATAAATATTTTGGTATATAAAATAATTTTATTTCTAAAAGAGAATTGTCTTCAGGATTTGTCTTATTCAAATATCACCAATCAATGCAAGAATAATACCGAATATACTGAATTGGGTAGGCTTAGAAAAATACGTTTGATGTATGCACGCATGCTTACATACAGTGCATACCTGTGGTTTAACGGTCTCAGTTCGAATTTTTTGTGTTGAAAGCAGTTTTCAGTAATTTCTCGAGATTATAAAATTTTTAGTGGATGATTTTCTAGATTAGGGTTCTACTTGTAACTGTAAGTATCTTGGAATAATTCATTACGGTAGCAGTGGTTGAATTTGATATACCTCGTCAGATATTTTTGTGTCACATTTTCTGATGCTGGAAAATATTACTAGTAGAAAAAATTTTTTGAAACACAAAAAAGTATACACTTTTCACGTTTATAATCAATTTAATATCCCTATCACATTGTAAATGCATCATTATTGTAATTAATTTTTTAGTAGAACCCCGTGTGCCGGCCTTTTTTTAAGATCAAGTCGTTATTAAATCATATAAACACTATACTTTTTTCTTCTCAACTAGTTTTTGTGTAATGTTTTTTTCTTATTAAGAGTCTTTTTTAGGATAACGATTACGTCTTTAAAGAAATGGAAGCAGACGAAGAGCAGATACGAGGAGAAGACAAATGCGAAGAAAAGACACATGAAATAGAGATAATGGATTGGGATCCATTTGAAGAGACTCTAGTAAGTTGCTTGCCCTCTTATAAGTAAGATAATTGAGTTATATTTAGCAATAGCTAAAAGAATGAGTATATAAATTACAATTTGCTTTTCATTCATTCTTAAAACTATGAAGGAAATACATCGTTTTAAATTTATTATTTTCGATTTACTTTTAAGTTAATATTTTTGAATGTATATCATACATTTTTAAGTAATACTTGAGTTTACATTTCTATTGCATTTTTGCATTTAAAATACTTGTATAGTACAAAAGGTGATTTTCATCTTTCATGTAGGAATTGGTACATTACAGTGTTTGGGTAATTACTTTTTAATTAAAAATTGTGATAACCGTAAATGTAAATATTTTTATACGTGAATATTTTTTACGAAAACGAAAAGTATTTTAAATCCTTGCAGTCAAATACTGAAAGTAATTAAAATATGTTATGATACTTTAATGATGTATGATGCTGAAGTGCGAGCAGTATGTGAAGCAGAGGAGGTGCCAAGAGTGCAAGTAGGATGTCTGAAGAGATTAATAGGAGTTACGAGATTTTATTGCAGTAATTCGATGGATATCAATGCAGCGTAGCTGGGTTCAAAAAAAGGTAAAGTTTGAGATGAAAATGTTAATGTATGAGGCTGACAGATTGGCGGAGTGTATACTGGACAGGATGGCATTAGATGAGAACAGGTGTATGTAGCAATGATTGGTTTATGAGGAGAAAAATATGATGAAGAATGGAATAGGGAAGAATAGAAAAGGGCAGATAATGATAAGTATAAGTGGATACGAGCGGAATGAGATTTGCCTGCGTACTTCAGGTCCGGATGCAGTGTGGTGGATATGTGGGAATCTGCACTGGATAGAGAATAGAAACAGAATGTGTAGAATTTTTTATAAGAGAGAGAGCAAAATTAGAAACATTTGGTGAGAGTATAAAGGAATAGAATGGAATGAGATAGATAGAGAGAAGAGCCTAAAAATTGCTTTCTTTGGTAGAGTTTCTTTGGGACATGACGGTAAGGGGATTGGAGTAATGAGGACGATTGTAAGAAAAATGAAGAAAGGGAGAGGATGAAGTAACAGTAAACCCAAAAGTAAGGATCGAAAAAATAAGAGGAGATTATAGAAAAATTAATAATTTATTTTCATATACTCTCATCGACGTACTGTTTTGCATTGCTTAGCTTAGTTTATTTGTGTTCAGTTTAAATTTTGTTAATAAGTGTTACAAACAATTTATTTTACATTAGTTTTTGCAAAAATTTCTTTGATTTTTTGTAACAAAATTTAATAATGCCAATAAAAGTTAATTATATATACTTTTAAGTAATATTACTGTTATGAACAAAAATGTTATTGATAAGTACAGCTACTCCCATAACCAGTGTTGGGGCAAATACTTTTGAAAAGTATTCTTTGTATTTGAAAATCTCAACCACAGAATGGTTTAGTCAGGGGTAGGGGGACTGCGGATAACTTGTTACGATTAACTATGTGATCAATAAACAAATTGGGGAAAGGAAGAAGGTATACTTATTGTTTGTAGATCTAAAGGCTGCTTTTGACAGGATCATTTGACAGGAATTGTGGGAGAGATTAGTGGACGTGGAGATTTCGAAGGAATTGGTTAGAATGTTGAGTATGTATGAAGGGACGAAGGTGAGGGTTAGAGTGAATGTGAAGGTGTCAGAGTGGTTTGAGGTGAAAAGAGGAGTGAGATAGGGGTGTCCGCTCAACGCTTGCCTCTTCTATA
>WYDF02066580.1:0-11576 GCA_009867245.2 Adranes taylori
ATCTAATCCTAAACGGATTACATGTTTTTCCACGTTATAGTACTTATGAACTGATTTGATGTAAATGTACAATGTACTTTTGTTCTACATCGTATCTACAAACACTTTGACTTCTAGTATATGAGAGATCAGGTCGCAAACTTTGCACTCTTTTATTTTTGGCTTGTAAAATTTATTTGCTAACAGTTTACCTAACAATTTACATTATTAATAATATAATTTTAGAAATGGAGTAGCATGGATAATGAAGCCATCGATTAGAAATGATTGCTTTGAAACCAATCACGAAGTATTAATTCCTCCTTTATCTACCAAAGAATTTGAAGTTTATTATAAGCCTAAAACTATGACATTGCACGGTAAATTACATGAAGTAAGTTTATAAATATTGAAGTTAATATTATTAGTAGTTATCGTATATTTCATATTAAGCATTCTTCAAAAACTTTTTGTTCAATAAAAACTACAGATAATTTAACTTAATGAAACTAGATGCATATTAACAATTGTCAGCACTTTTTGAAAATTCCGAGTGAATTACCAAACTAATTTAGTAAAAAGTTTTAATTTCTTAAAACAGTTGCGTATCTGAGTTATTAATTATATGAAGTTATTAACTCAGGAGCAGTTTTAGAGAAAATATATAAATTATTCCATTAAATTGTGTTATAATTCCTTGGGAATTTGATTCGCCGGTCAAGATAGGGCGAATTTTTTTCAAGTTACAATAGTTCTTCATTTCATTTTTGATTCATTGCCATTAGCATATTAACAACTGGTAAAATGTATATTGTCTTAATTATCAAATCACTTGTTCGAGATATACTCATCAGGAGTAGGATCCACGCAACCATACTTGTCTGAGAACATGATCTATAACGCGTTATTCGAACTCAACACACTCGACCGGTAATCCTGGGTTTGATTCCCCGGTGAGGGTATATATGTTCAAGTTACAATAATTCTTTCAGATATTAACTTCACTTCATTTTTATATTAAGTGAATATTTCTTTAGTTTTTGATTTCGATGAATTTCTTTGTTTTGAAGGGAAGATTATTTCTGCCCCTACCCGAAGGTCAAGGCATTCTTTATCTATTGATGGGCGAAGCTCTAAGACCATTGCCATGCATGCGTATCGAACGAACAATCAAGTCGAAATCGAATTACATTGAAAATCTATCAGTTCGCAATTGGCTGCCGATTTTCCAACAATTCAGAATTACTAATGAAACGATACCAATGGAAGAAATAGTAAGTCATGTAAAACAAGATCATCAAAAAACGTTGTATAAATTGTTGGGAAATGAAATTATTGATGTGGCAGCTTTAGAAGAACGACAATATAAATGGATTATATATGCTTTAAATGAAGGAAATCTACATTTTAAGGTACTTTTTTTAATACACTTTTCTTAGTTTGTTAACTTTATTTCAGTTACATAATAAATGCATTGAAAATTTAGGTTTTCCCAAAAAATCCGAAAAATTATAGGACAGATTGGGTCTACAGTAGGAAATAGGTACTTAGATCGTGAATTTGGAGCGTAACTGTGTGTGCACTATTTACTAATAGTGTCCATAGAATTTTTCTTTCATGTTCTTCAAACATTCCAGGATTTTCCGAGTTTATATATTATAGCAATTAGTGTTCTTTTGTATAGACAAGGTTCTTCATGTGCCATGTTGGTGACTAGCATTTCCAATTTTACATTCTTTACTTCTGTGAGATACAATGTGCTAGTGTTATGCCCATACGTCCGTAAATGTTTTAATAATGAGGTATTTCGTCGTCTTCTCTCCTTACCTACTTCTGCTTGTTTTCCCATTTGGACGGAAATTTCAACATTTGTTTCCGCTCCATCCAGGAAATATCTGAAATTTATGTAAGCCCAGATTTCAAAGGCCTCAATTCTTTTACACAAAACATCCTTTAATATCCATGCTTCTACTCCGTATAAAATAAAAACTTTATTTCTAGACGTTTAGTATCATCCCCATATCATTGTTATGTAATACAACTGCGTCCTTAACTTAACTTTACCTTAACCTTAACTTAGCTTTATAATTAATTCTTTCGCTATAAAAAGGGAATGCTTTATTATCTTCTCCCTCATATTTCTGTACCCCCACATTCTATTCTTTCATCCCTCGTCTCCCTTCCTATTACCCTACCCATTCGTAATCCCTCCTCATTTCATCCTTTCTCTACATATATTCTTAGTTTCACACTACCTTCTCTGATCTCATTCTCCCCTACCTCACTCTTCTTTTTCTTACATTCTCGATTAATTGTCTTATCCAGTCATCTAATTTTTCTTCCTTTCCCCCTATTCATCATACCCGGCCTATTTTCTTTTATTTGTTTCTCTCAAAATTCTTTTCATTATTTGTATTCCTTTTCCCTCCTTACCTAAACTTACCCTCAAGTTTTCTCCTACCTCCGTTTTATTATCACTCCATTCTATCCCTTCATATTCTTTAATCTGATGACGCCATTTTTTTCTCCTTCCTACCACATATTCTACACATTCTCTCTTTTTAGTTCATCCAATATTTATTTTCACATTCTTCATTACGACATCTAAACCTCGCAATCATTCTTTTTTCTTTCATACATAAACTTGATAACAAATATCCACTCAATAATATTATACGTACTGATATTAATATTAATATTATACGTACTAACATCAAATCTTCCTTCTCTCTCTCTCTCTTTCTCTCTCTCTCTCTCTCTTGGCTTTCCACATTCATCATCCTTTCTACAACATCATTTACCACTTCTTTATTTCTATTCATCTTCTCAAACCATCTACTTGAAGATCATCCAATTCTCTCATTCACTTTCATTCTGTTCTTACTACACTTCCTTGGCCAACCTACATCCTTCATCATTCACTACCTTCTTCTCAATATTCACCATCCTTATCACTCCGCTAATCCACATGTATAAATTCCCATCTCCTGCAAAACTATATCGTTAGGTATTACTGTCTAATCCCAACATTATTTTAATACAACCAACATGAATTCTCTCTATATCTCTTCTTCTTCCACCGCCCATACTTCTGCTCTATACATCAGAATAGTGTTCACATATACTTCCATTATCTTATTCCTCATTTTGACTGATTCTCCAAGCTTTCTTTCCCACACCAGCCTCATTCTTTCTCGCCTAGCTTTTGTTTGTTATCATTTCTATGTGCTCCTTACACTTTCCATTTTGTGTTAACACATAACGCAACTATTTATACCTCTTCACCCTCTCAATTCGTTGCCCCCTATAATAAATTCATCACTTCTACTTTCTCTATCTCCCTCCTTGCATACCATTATTTTTGTTTTTCCCCATTCACCTCTAGACTCCTATCATCCACATATCTCTTCACTCTTTCAATCATTTCATTCTTCTCTTCCATTGTACTAGCCATACACACAATTTCGTCTGCATAAGACAGATACCACACTTTAGTCCTTCCAACCTTAACCCTACCCGCTTGTCCTCTCATCAAAACATCCTCTAAATCCGACAAATATATATTGAACAGGCAGGTACTAAATGGACATCCCTGTCTTACTCATCTGTGCGTCTCAAATCAATCCGATACCTTCTCATTCTCTCTCGCCCTTACTTTCGTTCCTTCATACTTTCTTTTTACCATTCTTCTCATCACTTTTTAAATCCCTTCCTTGTCCATTCTCTCCCACAATTTTTCTCTCATAATCCTGTTAAAGATGGCTTTAAATCAGCGAACAGCAAATACATCTTTTTTCTTTTCGCTTTCTCTTGATTCATCACGTAATTTATGATAACTATATTATTTGCAGTCCCTTTACGTCTGACAAAACCATTCTGAGTAAACGAAAGAATTCCTTTATCACGCACTTCTTCTTCTTCCAATCTCCTATTGATAACCCTCGCATATAACTTATATAATCCATCCATAATCGTTACTCCTCTATAACTATTCAACCTCATTTATATTTCCTCTTTTATACACCAGTACGATGGCCCCGTTCTTCCAGTCTTCCCGCACTCTCTCCTCTCATTTCCATATTTTGTTCATCCCTCTTACTAACTCACTTATTCCCTCTCATTCAAACATTCCCATACATCTACGGGTATTCTATTCGGTTCTACAGGTCCACTCTTTCTCATTTTCTCTACCCCTCTCTTTACTTCTTCCAGACTTATTCTGTTCCAGAGCTCAATCTGTTCCAGAGCTTAATTGATAATATTTTCCGCGAATAAGTTAACCAATAAAGGAGAAAGTCACAACCCTGTCTTAACCATTTTAATATTTGATTAATTATTTCATTTTGATAGTTTGATTTCAACATTTGAATTGCGATAATACATATCTGTTGTTGTCCAGACCCAATTATAACAAGCTTTTTATCCATGTATCGTCTCTTATCGTGTCAAATGCATTTTCGTAATCAATCAAACAGGCATACAAACCTTCATATTCTTGACTTTCAATTTTTGTCTTTATATTTCGAGTATATTTTTTTATTTATAATCTCCAAGAACATGATTCGTGATTTAATTATTCTGTGATCACTGCATGATTTCGATCTTGACTTCTTAGGCATTATTATGAATATAGATTTTGGCAAATTCTAAGTTTCGTGTTATATCTAAATCATAATAAATGAACTAATACAAGGTTCCGATACGAAAAAGAGGTGCTCGTACGCTACAAACAAAAACTAAAAATTAAGCAGAAATTATGCTATATTTGAGCGCAAAATGAATGATTTTTGAAGAGTTATTACGCCGTACTTCACAAATAAAGTACCGTCACCAATATTACTAGTATTTTCACAAATAAAGCACTGATTGTTATAAATGCCAACTAATAAACAAACTTGATAGCACGAAAGTCACTGGGGCTTCGTTCAAGTACTCGAATGGCCATATGACAGGAAGGTTTATGTAATCAAGAATACTATAGTAGTTTTAAATTTGAAACGATATCTGTTTCCTTCATAAGTTTTGTTTTTGTTTTAGGTCAAATTTAGGAATGAGAAAACAAATGAATACATCGTGTACGAAATATTGCTTCATATAATGGCCTGTGATTCATTAGAAGAAATTAATTTATCAACATGTGCTCGACAACAAGTTGCATACAAACTTAAACTTCAGAATCCAATTGGAGTCAACGTTACTTATCAAATATATTCTCCATGTGCGGATCTCTACTATCCAGTTAATTTGGTTTTAAATCCATATACCGAAGTAGGTTTAATAATAGCAATTCTATATTATATACTAAATAAATATTTTATTTTTAGCAAAACGTATTAGTGGAATATAAACCTTTAACAAAATCTCAAATTACGACAACACTTGAAATTACAACATCTGCTTTAGGCACATTTCCTTATGTTTTCAATTTGACAGCGCATGCAGCTGTACCGGAACCCGCAATATATTTTGAAACACAACTTGGACAAACGATTAATAGGTTAACTTCTTTAACAAATACGGCTAATGTTAAAACGGAATTTGAATATGAAGTACTATTGTTGTACATAACAAATGCTCATATTTTCTTAATTTTAAAAATTGTTGCAGATTTCAAATTTTGTATTTTCTATAAATTCTGCAATTATTATAGAAGCCAATTCAACATCTACAATTGAAATATCGTTTCAACCATGTGATTTGGGTAGAGTTCAAGGAACTCTTATGCTAAAATCACTTGGAGCTGGTGAATTCATGTAAGTTTACATAAAGAAAGAATTTTCATTGAAATAAACTTATTTTACTGTATTGTGATTTTGAGCAAATAGTACAGGCTAACAAAAATAAATACTTTTTAAACGTTTATAGCTAACTCCAATAAGTTCAATTCATTCACATACCCCTGAATAAATTTACATACAAGGTGTGGTTATAAAATAAGGAGACTGTTACTGAAAACATTTTTAGTTATTATCACCTTGAATATACAATTTTTAGTTATTATCATCCTCTATCCGCTCCATGCACGCTCCATGCGCTCCATGCGAATTTTCTATTGTTCGAGACAGTACTGGAAGTCTTCTTCTGTGAACTCCTTCATGACAAAGATAAAGCGTGTCCCTTTATCTGTCACAGCTTCGACGGACTGAAACAGCTTCTTGTTCCTTTTAACGTAGATTTGAACTTTTGGAAAACAGATTAAAGTCGCATGGTGTAGTCAAGCGAATACGGCGGATGGTCTAACATTGAGGTGTTGTACTTGGCTAGAAACGTCTTAACAGACAATGCAGAATGAGCCGGCGCGTTGTCTTGATGGAGAACCCATGACAATTCAGGCAGTTTTTTTCTTATTCTTTCGCAGAGTTGAGCAAGAACCTCAAGGTAGTAATATTGATTAGTAGTTTGACCTTCTAGAACCCAGTGAAGGTACACAATCCCATTAATATCGAAAAAAAAAATCATCATTGGTTTGAATCTTGATTTACTCCTTTGAGCTTTTTTAGCGTTCGGTGAAGTTGGAGCCTTCCAGTGCATGAATTGTCGCTTAGTTTCAGGATCATAAGTGAAAAACCATTTAAAGTGTCAGTACAAACATTTTTGCGAGCTTCTTTTCCTCCAATCGTTAGAATTTTAGGCACAACTTTCACACACACTGTTTGCATGTTAAAATTGTTATGTAAAATTTGGCTTACGTATTCTTTGTCAATGCCTATAGTTTCAGCAATCACACGAATAGTTAACCGACGAAATCAGATTACCTTTTTCAATATTTTCATCCGTTTTTGACGTGGAAGGGCGACCCGGGTGTGAATCCTCTTCAATGTCGTCTCGGCTATCTTGGAAACGTCAACTACTCAACAACTCGCGCGTGATAAATATTCATTGCCATACACTTCTTTTAATAAACGATAAGTTTCAGTAGCGCTTTTTCCATGTTTTATGTGAAATTTCACGGCGAATCGTTGCACTATTATTAACCTTATTATTTTTCCGGCAAAACAAACCAACAACTCTTGTACAAACGAACACCACTGCCACTGCCAACACCACGAACGAACATGATTTGTTTATAGACACGGGAGGCGCACCATTCGAAAGAGTAGGTTTCACGCTACACAGCTTTCGGTCGTCCTCTTTGAGCGCAGAAGTACTTCTTCTGTGGAAGCATCAGTCTCGTTATTATATAGCCACACCTCGAATTGTATGTAGTTGCATTTACGCCATCTATTTTCCAATTGTCTTTTCTCTTTCTTATATGATCAAATAAAACATAGTGATTGTACTTCAAATTTGCTAGTTGTTTATTCTTATAAGAACAAACAGAAAATAACGTTTGTGACGCGTTTCGAGATCAATAATTGCTTTGTCATCCGACTTTATGTTCATTATGAAGATCTAAGTTATCTTCTTAATAAAAAATTAAGTCTGGTGACGAGACAATTGTTAATCTGGAAACGTGTCACACACGTTATTTTCTTTTTATTATTTTATAAGCATAAACAACTAACAAATTTGGAGTAGGAGTACCGTGTTTTATTTAATCAATTCAATTGAATTGATTTATTTTTTTTTGAACTATTTGAATAAAAGTTCCAGTCCTATGGAGTAATTATTCCAAAGGACGAACTTTTATTCGATTATTTTTTATATATCTCTAATTTGATCTGTGATTTGATCTGCCTCAGGAATGTTATTCTTACTTAGCAACTTGAAAATGTTTTTAGCTTCGTGCTCATTTTTCAGAATAGTTGTATTGATTACACATTGTATATGTTTCTTCAGTGTTTATTTAAAATGTTTAGCTAGACTTCGGATTATAGCCATTCACTAAAATTAGAAATATTTTACCTTTGCATAGCTATTAGTATATAGCATAGCTACAAATTAAAACTGTAAAGTCTTATCCTGCACAACCTTTTAGTTTAGGAGATATAGCTCTCCAATTTATAAAGCATTAGCCGATATACTAAAGGAGCACATAAGAGACCTAATTAATAGAGGCTTGGAACAAGAGCAAAGATACTCAAACTGTGTGACACTGACATTAGTTTGATTGAAGATTTGAAATTATTTAATTTAATTTAGTTGAAATATCTTATCTGAAATACTTTATTTGAGTTGCTTTAGATTTGAGATACCTCAGTTTGATTTAAGTTTTGAAGTACCTTATCTGAAAAACATGATTGGAAATACTTTAATTTGATTTAAGATTTAAAATACTGTACTTTGTAATATTTAATATGAAAGTTTATAGTACTTCATTCTAGTTTTAATACTTTAACAGTTTATCTAATATACTTGATTTGAAATACTGATTGAAAAGATTTGAAAAGCATGTAAGCATTTATCTAATAAGTTCACTATTTACTGTAACAGTTATAATTTAGTATGGTCATGGATATAATTTAATATGGTCATGAAGGTAACGCATAAAATACACCAATCAATTTAGAGCGAATGTCAATGAATATAAAATTAAAATTAAAATTACGGGAGAACATATCCTTCGAATAAACCAATAAAAAATTCTTAATTTAAAAGAGATAGTATAACTTTTAAAACTTCCTGTCGTGGAAGTAATACCTACATTACTTCCACGTCAGGAATATTTAGAAGCTTTACTATTTATTTTCGAGTTAAGAGCGTTTTACTAATGATTCTTTTAGGCATGTTGAGACACTAGATCTCAAGATTTGAGAGGCTAGTTCTCATAAATTATAAGACTGTGCAAGCTAAGACTTAACAGTTCTAATTTGTATACATAGCGCTACGTAAAGAAGTTTAGTAAATGGCTATAATCCAAAGTCTAGCCAAATGTTTGCTATTTCTAGTTTCTGGTTAACGTTTATATCATTTAGTTTTTTTTTGCTTGAATTTTGTTGGTTTGACACGTTGATTAGTCATTTTACGTTGAATAAATATTAAAAGAATGAATTTCTTATAAAAACTTTAAATTAAATGTTTTCTTATTAATTTATTTCAATAATTTCAGATATCCTTTAATAGGAACAGCTACATTACCTAAGCCACAAGGACCTTACACGATACACCCTAACAGTATTGCATATGTGAGCTTTTACAATCCGTATAATACAGCAGTAACGTTTTCATATAAAGTGGAACCACAAGAATATTTTAGTTTAAAAGTAGAAGGTGAGCTTGTGAAAGCTAGAAGTAATACAAATATATCTGTTTCTCTTCCCAGTGCAATGAATTTAAGTAATTACCAATATCCGATTACCGGAAAGTTAATTATTAGCAATAATGATGATCCTATTGTCTCTTGGGTTTATTATTTACAAACTGAAAATAAAGACTTGTTAAAATGAAAGAAGCTAGTTTATTTATTTTAATTAGTTAATTAAATATTTTCAAAGGAATAATATATTGTGATTGATATTTCTTCAATAGCCTTGATTCTCTTCACTGTACAAGTTTTCCTCTTTATCCTTTTAATCCCCTTAACTATATCATAGAAAAGTTACAATTCCTCAAACTTTTCTTTTTCCAACGTGTCGTTTAGCCCAGCAAAAATGTTTGTCGAGCGCGTTGAAGAAGAGAATTTATTTGCAGGGAATTGATTCATGAAAGAGTACTGGAATGCAGAAATAACATTCAGAGGACACGAGGGAGAATTTGTAGATTAGTACAAACTATAAAACAATTCTCTTAACGGCGAATAGCACGCGACTATCGCGAAAAGCTCTCAGATACTGTATCAAAACTTCTGGATTAATACAACTAGCGCAACGATTACTCTGACATTAGTGATTATTTAAAACTGTACTAATTATCGAATTATGATACCCTTCAGAAGTAGTTTGTGTTATGTGTAGCACACCTTGCAGAATAACGTCACCGGTTGAATTATGATTACAGTATAAATAAATCATGTAATTTCTTCTGAATTTATACATCATTCTCTTCAATGGACGTCGTATAATATGACAATAATGTTATCTACAATTAAATTGAAAGAGTAGGGTGAAAACAACTCAATTTCTTGTCGTACTTGTTGGTTCCTACTCACACTCCGATGGGGCACTCATACAAAAACAACGCAATGATTATATTTATATCCGAATCAACCCTAAAACACATAAGATCAAGGTATTTAAATGTAAAAGCTGCAAAACTAATTAAAACACATACAACTTGAAAATATAGAAGTAAAAAGTTTTTTTATTTTAATAATTAATTTTAAACAATTGTGATAACGTATTCTTCTTATAAATGCATTCTTTTCCAAAATAATGTTTTATAAAACCAAAAATCATACTTTAATTTCTGGAAATAGGTAAAGTTTCGAAATAACGCATCAACAAATTTCGAAATGTTGATATGTCAATGATCTAGGACTGTGTTAGACGCCTTTATTTGCCCTATGTAATTAAATTGTACTAAATAAACTCGTTAATTTAATTGTGAATAACATTATTTTGATATAATATGACGTCTGTCGAAGAGAATAAAATTTGAATTAGGTAGAAATGACTTAATATATTTACATTGAAAGTAAAATTGGAGGTGTGACGTCATTTCTAAGTCTTCAACACCCCACGATGCTACACTACTCTTAAAGGATACCAACTATTGCTATGTTGATACTTATTTATTGACGATTGAAGTAAATGTTGGCCCTCTGGTGGTCGAATTAAGCAACTTAACGTAACTGGGATAAAAGATTTGTTTACATATTTCATTACGTGTTATGTTTGAAATTCATTGTTTATTTTTGTATATTTATAAATGTATTTCAAAATTTATATATATGTACATATATTTATATAACCATACGTCATAGGTAGTTGAAGTTAACAATGGAATTTATCCCAAAAGGCGATTTCGGTTGTCACTTTTTGTGTGCAGCTTTGAAATCACATGCCAAACACTTGAAAGGCTTCTCTTCTGAATGAGTTCGTTTGTGAATTAGAAAATTTCGTTTATGTGCAGTTTTGAAACCATAATCTCGTACACTCAAAAGGCTTCACTGTGCTATGAGTTAGGTTGTGGCTTAAAAGATTTGCTTTGTGTGTGGTTTTGCAATCACATTCCATACACTTGAATGGCGTCTCTCTTGAATGCGTCAGTTTTAAAACCAGATTCCGTGCACTCAAAAAAATTTCTCCTACATGATTTCGTCTGTACGTTACCAAATTTGATTTATATTTAGTTTTGAAATCACATTTTGTACATTCGGGAGATTTCTCTTCAGTACGAAATCCTTTGGAAGCTGCATTATGTATTTCTGCCTTCTTTTGAAATTAACATCCGTGTATTGTTGCAAGTACGTATCTTTTGTAACATGTCGCTCACCTTGTAGCAAATTTGGTTATTTTGCACTTTCAAAATTATTGTCTAGTGTGGTGTACTTATTAAAAACTCATCCTACATTACTAAAGACTGAAGATAAAGTTTTCGTTTAAATAGTGTAATTTTATAAATGTTATATATATTTTAAAAATATTTGTATATATATATACAGGGTGTCACAATTATCATAAAACGCATCAAAGATATGTTTTTTTTTAAATAGGTTGCCCTATATATTTTTACATAATTTGATATGTCGTCAGTTTCTAAAGATTTTCTTCGAGAAA
>WYDF02066591.1:0-11575 GCA_009867245.2 Adranes taylori
ATTACATTGTTAATCAATTCATTAATTTATCAATTTGTTCATTTTAGTGTTAGTATTGTAATTAAATAGTTAAAGTGTACAAAACTGGTTTTAATTAATCGCTCAAATTAAATGGCAAATCGCTAAGCGAAATATCAACCGATTTTAACCAGTCGAAAAGAATAAAATCAAAAGAAAAAAAAAATGGCTTCGAAAAAACAAATTTGAAATCCTGAAAATTTTTGAAAAAAATATTTGAAATCCTGAAAATTTTAAAATGGCTTCGTTTTATGTTGCTATTTGCGTCTATAGTTCGTCTATTATACAAGATTAAAAAATCAGTACCATGAATATACAGGAGCAGTTTGAAAATAATAGTATGAAAAAATTAAAATAAACATCAAATTAGATTAAATAATGTATTTATATGAATATAACAGGCAGTAGATGCTATATACATTAGACGTTGAAAAGTCTGCAGTCTGGAAAAGTCGTCACGTGATCGATTTAAGGGGGTACACACTTGCATTTTAAATAAATTTTTATTGTTTGGGGTTGCGTTTTGGGTAGTCGCAAATAGTTGATATGTATGCTAGTAATAGATATTATACATTTGTACCACGCAGTATAATGTGGAAACAACGGATTTGAAAAACGCAGTCAGGTTCATGTATACAACTTATGAATAAATGAAACTTTTGATCCACTCTGCATAACGGCGAGAAATTATGCTAGTTGTATATATTTGTTATGCTGTTTGAGGTTACGTTTCGGTATAATATGGCGCAATATCAGTAGGTATTATGCAATATAACCTAAATGTTGCGAAATCCAAAAAGTCCGCCGGCCCAAATGTAAATAAAAATGCAATTGTTCTAATTGGGTCTAAACAAAAACAGGTGGTAATTAGATTTGTAACCCGATTTAAAATAAAAATAACTAGATTTGAGAAAGTAACTAGATATAAAAAATAATTAACAAAAAATGTATACCAGAGACCCGATTTAAAATAAAAGTAACTAGATTTGAGAAAGTAACTAGATATAAAAAATAATTAACAAAAAATGTATACCAGAGACGTACAAAAGTTTCTTGAATAAAAACAAAATGACATCAGTTAACAGTTGTGTTGAATTTTGACAGCTGGAGGACAGTAAAATATCCAATAAGATGATTTAAAGAAGTATATGCTACGTGCAGTAGTTGTTGAAATAAGTATAGGCTACAACAAGTATAGGCTACAACATGCAGTAGATGTTGAAAATTCTAGGACCTTCACAAAGTCAGTGTCCCCTCGTAGTAATAATGCAAGTGTAAATGCAAGTGTGTACCCCCATTAAATCGATCACGTGACGACTTTTGCAGACTGTAGACTTTTCAACGTCATAATAGATTAACTATAGACGCAAATACATGGCAAAATATGCAATCATTTAAATTTTTTATGCTATTTTTTCAAGCCGCCCCTGTATTCTCTTGGTACTATTATTTTTATTGCTACCCTGTATAATAGAAAAATTACAAACGCGAATAAATAGCGGAAAATGCATTCATTTTAATTTTTCAAGCTATTATTTTCAACCCCTCCCAGTATACATGTGTCACTATTATTTTTAATGCTGCCCTGTATAATCGCAGAACTATGGACGCGAATAAATAGCATAAAACGTAAACTAGTTTACATTTTTTAAATGCTATTATTTTTCAACCCGCCCTGTATGAACGTGGCACTATTATTTTTAATGCTGCCTGTATAATAGCAGAACTATGGACGCTAATAAATAGCATCCATAGTTCTGCTATTTATTAGCAGAACTATTTATATTTTAATTTTTCTGCTATTTTTTTCAACCCGCATCTGTATACTTTGAAAATTTAAGACATTTTATTTTCCATTTTGAATGACTATTGTCAAAATTTCAATTTTTAAATTTTCTGACAATAACGGGAGGGCCGCCATCTTGGATTTTGCGCATAAACTCCACTCCGTAGATATATTTGCCGGAAATACATTTGCATTCGCTGGCACTGTTAGTGCCTGGTGCTAGCCGGCTACTGAAAGCAACGATTACGTGGAGAGAGCTGTAAGTTCGTGGGGGAAATAAAGGCTACCGTAGGATGTGTTTAACAACATATTCGCAGAGAGTGGCCTTAACGCATAAACAATAAAATGAAAAGAAATATAGTACTTATTGGAAGTTATCAAAAGATTTTATCAATAGATTTAGAACTCTTTTATTTACAAAATTTTTGCTGTTCCATTATCCATTTATTATTTATCTAGTTACAAATAGTTAATAAATAATTATGAGCATACAATTCTGTTTTTTTTAATTTTTCATATTTAGTTATATATATTTTTAGCGTACATAAATAGCATGACAGCAAATCAGGGACTCTTTCATTTTACTATTTTTGTGCTCTAGGTTATAGAGCGCTATCATAAGATGAACAAAGTAAAGATTAAAATGAAGTTTTTCTTAAAAGCGAGTTATAAAGGACTCAAAGATGGCGCATACAAATTACATCTATAGATTTTGAAACGTGCATAAAGGGTATCATAGCAAATGAGGGATTTTATCATTTTATAAATTATGTGTTCTAGCTGATAGAGCGACATTTTAGGATCAACATCAGTGAAATTTAAATATGAATAAATGTGCCATAACATTTTTGGTGTTCTGTATACCGAAGTGCAGTAATTTTTAAATATTTTCAAACTTGAAATTTTGTTTTTTTTCAGACAAAAAATCAATCAAATGTATAACTTGTATCAAGGTTAAGGTGACCATTTATATTTTTTCCTAAACGCGTACATTACGTAAAAATGAAAAATAAACAATTGATAAATAAACAAACATAATGTAGTTATTTTATTTCCATAAAATACTAATTAAATAACATTTCAAATGTTACACATAATACATATTTTATATTATTTAATTTTTATATTTTTCAGCTGAATGAATTCGCCTTTTTTAATTTGCCCGCTCATTTTATCTGGAACAATAACTATTACTTAAATAAAATAATATTATTAATAAAATTTAATTATTAACCCTTTCGTTACGGACAATTTTTAAAGTCACAGTGCCCGTACGCCGTTTTTTGAGAATTGAAAACAAATTTAAGAATGTATGCATACATTATTATAATAAAGCATATTTATATAAATTATATTATAAACACTTACCTATAGCAATTTTATAAACAAAAGATGAGAACGAATGTAGTATAAATAAAAACACGTCCGTTTCTTATAGAATGCAAATAACAAATGATGCTGACGATGCGAGTGATCGACGAGTGGTGATCACATCTTAAAACATATAAATACGTTTGCCGTAACTGGTGCGTCACTTTTCTCAAGTTTGTACCACTTGTTTCGCGTTTGTAGTATGTTTAAAAAAGACTATGCAACGAAAATTTTATAATTTCTTTCAAAACGCGTATAAATCGGGTACACTGTCAATCCGCGTACAGTGGGTTTCAAAGGCTTGCAGTACGCGGTAAACGCTTACATATGGTTACCTTAATCAATGTGTACTGTTAAATATATTATGCAATAAAAAAGAAATTATAAAATTAGTTGAAAAATATGCGTTCTACAAAGTACCGCAATTTATTGTTAATTTAAATTTTTACTAATATTATTTGTCGTGTTTTACAAATCAAATAAAGAACACTATTATATATTTCTTTTATCTACCTGTCTTAGATTCTAGATTGAATTGAATTGAACACAATTTTATTGTATTTTTATCTTTCATATATCATGTAACGTAGTACATATAGGTATACGACGGAGGTTCCATGACATCTGTCCGAAAATAAGCAAAAATCCTTGGTTCATAAAACATGATATTAGTGATAAAGGTAAGTTTTCTATATTATGTAGACTCAGGATGGGGCATGCCCTGTATCCTGAACATAAATTCAGAGTAAAGATAGCTGACAGTCCTTATTGCGAGTGCGGCAGCATTGGCTCGTTGGAGCACTTGTTCTTTGGTTGTCCGCGATTTAAAGTAATCGCTTTTTCTATAAATCAGATATTAATCAATTCTAACCAATGCATCTGTCTCCATTAAGAAGTTCTTTAGGAAATGCAAAATGAATCTGTAATTTTGAAATCAGCCTTCCATTTTTCCTTTGTGCTTTCTCTTTCTATTTAAACATATTACTAACACTTGAGGCCTCTTTCTGGTTTGTGTAAGGTTTCGCCGAGGCCCCGGATAGGGATGATTGTTCTCCTGTGTATTCTGTGTTAGCACTAACTACCTCTGTTATCTAACCTTTCGATCATATTAGAGATTCTTATCCTCCTTTCATATAAAAAAGTATTATAAAGAAAAAGCACGTATATAGTGATTGAGCAGTCAAGGCAGAAGGTCTTCATTTTTCTATCGCTCGAAACTATGGAACAAAGTTATGGTTGATCGCGTCAGTGATTAGTCCTATGGACGGAAATAGGCCGACGTTATAAATAAGAAAGAAAGAAAGCTGAAATTCTTGTAAAACGACTAATATGTTTATATTCAAAGTAACTATCATGCAAAATTGTCTTTGCAGATATTATTAAAGTGCGTCATTATTACAAATTTATATTAAAAGTAGTAACCACATCGAGGTATCGATGGGTAAGTGATGCTTATTTTAGAGGTAATGGATATTTTTGTATAAACGATATCACTCACCAAAAATGCTTTATACCATAACTGTAATGTACAGACAATTGTTATAAAACATAAATAATGTTTTTCATGATTTATTTAATAAAGAACTGTAACTGTCAAATAAAATGTAAACAATTGTAAGACGGCCTATTATTCATTCTTCAGTAACTGTTATACTTTATTTTGACAGTTACTGAATAACAGGCAGTCTTAAAATTAATTACAATTTATTTGACAGTTACACTTTTTTATTCAATAAACCATGAAAAAGCATTCTTTATTAAAGTTTAATGTTTTATAACAAATGCCTATACATTGCAGTTCTAGTATAAAGCATTTTTGTTAAGTAATATCGTTTTTAAAACATTTTATGAACGATTTCTTTTAGGCATGTTGGGGTATTTTCAAGGGCTATAACTTCTGAACGAAAATAGCCTCCAAGATATGCTATACAACATTGTTCATTGTGCGCTTTCGAATAAGGTATAATTTATAATTTTCGACGAGGGTCCATAAACCATACTCTAACCGACTTGCTGGTTTGTGTGCAGGTTTGAAATCACATGCCGAACACTTGAAGCGCTTCTCTTCTGAATCAGTTCGTTAGTGAATTAGAAAATTTAGTTTTTTTGTGGTTTTGAAATTACAATCTGTACACTCAAAAGGCTTCACTGAGTTATGCGAAGTAGGCTGTAGCTTTAAAGACTTGCTGGGTGTGCGGTTTTAAAATTACATTCCGTACACTTGAAAAGCATCTTTCCGCTGGTTTCGTTTGTGTTTCATAAGATTTCCTTTAAATGTTGTTTTAAAACCAGATTCTGTAAAAAGCTTCTCTCTGCTATGACATTCTGCCTTACAAGGATTGATTTTTCTGCCATTTAAAAAGCACAGTCTGTGCATTAAATTTTTTTTCTCCTATATGATTTCCAATTTAATTTATATTTAATTTTGAAATCACATATTGTACATTTGGGAGATTTTTCTTCAATACGAAATCCTTCGGAAGCTGCATGATGTATTTACCTTCTTTTGAAATCAACATCCGTGTATTGAAAATATTTATCTCTAGTAACAATTCTTTCATCTTCTAACAAATTTGGATATTTTGCAATTTCGGAATTATGGTCTGCTCAATCACTATACACGGAATTATGCTCTGGTGTGATATAATTACTAAAAACTCACCTTCCATTACTGAAGGTAGCAGTATCCAATGCTTCATATTTCATTATCCAGAATATTTTTAACAAGTATTTCTATTACATTTACGCGAGCCATGCATAAACGCGGCTAAAGTTGTGTTAAAATTGACTCATTCTAGAATCGAAGCCGAATGTTTGAAATAATTAAACTACGAGTATTCCAATTCAATTAAAAATGATTCTAAAAAGATGCCATCTTCAACGTGGCAACTTGAATTAAGACCATATTGAAAGAAACACGTAATTCATCTATGCTATAAATTTATTTATATAAAGGTACAAATAGCTTTTTGATTATGTGTAGTTTCGGCCAAGAGATGATTGTGATCGCAAAACATCTCAACGTTTACATTTGTTAATTAATTGAATTTTCCTATCCGCATTATGAATTAGATATGGAGTTTTGGAATCGTAGTTTAATTATTTCTATATTTAACATATTACTAAATCTTGAAAGTACATTTTATCTAAGTTTTCCGACTTCAACATCTTTAATAATGGTGGATTAATACAGAAATAATTTCCCGTGCCCTTAGGATCTAAAATACTAAAATAACTTAATCTAAAATAACTGAAACAATATAGTATAATATATGTATTTGGTTTATTTATTAGTTAATACTAAGTTAAAAATATAATTAAATAATGATGTATGAAAAATGTTAGCTTAATTGGGTCCTTTGTTATTGCCTTGAACTTGTGCAATTAATGCATGATAATTTTGGCCACAAAATTCACAATAGCCAGGGGGTCCTTGTGGTCCTGGCATGCCCACTAATCCATGAGTACCGGGTCTGCCTGTCTCACCACGATCACCTGCTCTACCTGGAATACTTTCTCCGGGTGGTCCAGGAAGACCTAGGATAGGCAAATATTCTGATTGAGAGATCCGATTACAATGCATATTTAAGAAAAAAGAAAATAAAAACCTGAATACTCGTGTCCGCTATTTCATCTTTTATGTATTGTCTTGCACATGTACTATCATGATCAAAGATGTCATTTATTTTACTATTATTTAATACTTGAATGCTATAATTTTCATATGTAAATTTTCATGTGCTTTATTGCTGTTTATTGCACTTTTTAAATTTTATAAATTCGTAAATTTATAAAATATTTATGTATATGTACTTTTAACGAATACTACAATACATTATTAGATTTGATTAATACCTGGATAACCTGTAAGTCCCATTGGTCCTTCAATACCAACTCCCTCAGATCCTTTATCACCTTTATCGCCGCGTTCACCAGTTGACCCCATTGGTCCAGGAGGACCAGGAACCCCTGGAATTCCCATAAATCCTCTTTCACCCGGTAAACCTACGGAACCAGGACTTCCTGTAAATATTAATTTAATTAGAATTTTTATACACTTACTTCGATATTTTCGTTTTACCTGGAGGTCCTTGAACGCCGGGTGCTCCGGGTCTTCCCTGTTTGGATAGACCTGGTGGGCCTGGAGGACCAATCAAACTAGCTGATAGTTCATTTAACTGATCTGAAATATTAATAGTTAAATTTTTATTTTAGGGCCACTTGGTTTCTAGTTTTTACCTCTCAAAACTGAAGCACACATTTCTCTTATTTCAAAGTCCGAAAAACTTCTTCCCTAAAATTAAAATAAAATTAATATGTATAAAATCATGTTATTAAATTACTTGTATATATTTTTGGTGTGGCAATCGACGTCAAATTATGTGATACCTCTACAATTAAAATAACATCATTTCTTGTTTTGTTTTAGAAATGACTTCTAAATATAAAATTTCAGTAATTGAAAATGTTAATTAATAAAAAGAGATTTTTTATAACATTAATTTTACGGTAAAATTGAATTTACCAAAAGCTGGACATGTGTTTTTCATTTAAATCTAAACAATACGTACTGGTGGTCCCGGTAAACCAGGTATTCCTGGTTGTCCACTGCTCCCAGATGACCCTGGTAACCCTGGAGGACCATCTTTTCCAGGAAACCCTGGAAGACCAATTGAGCCTTCTGGTCCTCTGTCACCTGGTGCTCCACGTTCACCTGGCTAGAAAAGAAATTTAATGTTTGGTAAAGTGGTTTTAAATATTTTCACGTGAAGTTAAGAAAGTGCCATTTAATAGATCTTAGATAGAATAGTTTTAATATATCTTACTATTCCTGGTACTCCAGGATAGCCACGTGGTCCTGAGAATCTTCCAGCATAACTCTCTTCAGACTCTACAATATTTCTAATATTGTAGTCACCTGGCAAACCAGGTTGTCCAGGAGGGCCTTGCGATCCAGGTATACCATCTCGTCCAGGTGTACCTGGTGCCCCGTTTATACCTGGTATCCCTTGATTTCCCTAGAACATTTATTTTATTTTATCAATCGTCAGTCCATGTTGAATAATCCAATTGTTTGATTAAAAGTAAAAATAGTGCAAAGTAAAAACTTAAGGCCTACTCCATGTACAGAACTTTAGTAAGTCGTTACATTTATTACATAAGACCAATATTAAATAGATTCTTAGGTAAGTATGTTTTTTGGATTCGTCATGATAAATGCAATTGTAAATTACTTTTGTTTTGCATCATAAAAATGATTCAGTGTAAAAATTACGTAGAATGAATTCCAAAATTTAACTCCTTAACCAGTATTAGTAAATAAATTGTAATAATGCATTTTTATATACCTTTAAATAAATATGTTGACACTGAAACATTATTTTATAGACTGAAGTAAAATAAAATGTTTATTTATCATTTATTATCAATTAAAGTTGAATTATATATAATCTAGATGCAAGCAGGTTAGCTTAATCTATAAATTATATTCTAATACTTCTAATTATAGTAAAAGTTCTTTTACATATGAGAAAAACATAATCATTCTAAGAATTCAAACTGCAAAATGATGCGACCATGCATTTAGCCAACGTAGATTGAAATGCGGCTGCATCTTGCCGAACATCTGCGTTTGAATTCTTAGAATTACTACGTTTTTGTCGTATGTAAAAGAACTTTTACTACAATTAGAATTATTAGAATATAATTTATTGACTAAGATAACTTGCTTGCCCCTAGAATCTAGATTATATTTAATTCAACCCATTGTTCTGGCATAATAAAATTTGAAGTGGGAAAAATTTATAAATCAAGAATATATAGATGGTATTACTTTTAAGAAGTGTAAGTAGTTGTTACGTGATTTAATTATGTCGAAAACTGCATATTGACGTTTAGAAAGTTCAAATTGGCTTAGAAAAACAAGGTAGGGGTAGATGCGCATATCTGATATAGGTGATAGCCTTCATCACTACCCTCTAATTTGACAGCGCATCATTGCATTCGTTAATGAAAACCAACGCTCCACTCTATGCACACCTTGACTAGCAAACCAACTTAAAAATCGTTTGTATGAATGTACGTCCGTATAATTATATGACTAGATTATTACTAAAGAGATCTTATGAAATTAAATGCAGTTATACGAAATAACCAACGATGAGAGAATCTATTAGGGTGGCAACTCATCCAAACAATTAGGCATTATAGCAATTTGGCTTAAACAATTAAAGTTCGTACATTTTTGCAATTACTGCCCCTAGATCATCTCTAGTACTAGCAGACGCGCTAAAGCGTAGATATTAATTAAGAATATATAGATTGTATTTCTTTTAAGAAGTATAACTGTTTGTTAAGTGAGTTAATTATTTCGAAAACTGCATATTAATGTTTAGGAAGTTCAAATTGGCTTAAAAAACAAGGATAGATGGGTAGAAGTTTCTGGGTAGAAGTTATGCCTTCTATATATTTTCAATTAATATTTGCAGTTTAGCGCATCTGCTAGTACTAAAAATGATCTAGGGGTGGTAATTGAATGGGTGAACTTTAATTGCTATAATTCCTAATTGTTTGGATGAGTTCTAATTACTCTAATAGATTGTCTCATGTTGGTTACTTCGTATAACTGCATTTAATTTCATAAGATCTCTTTAGTAATTGTATAGGCATACAATTATACTTAAATTAAAAAAAATCGTCTGATCCAATTAATTATTAAATATTCTTGAATGTTTTCGGTTAAATAATCATCATCAGAAGAATAGACTACAATAATATTATTTTAAGTTTTTGTTGGTGTAAGGATGGGCTCCAGATCAACGAAACTTGACTGGATTTACCGTACACCTTTAACAAAATACCGATAGCTATATGCGAGATGATAAATTAGCCACAACCCTCTAGCAAAGTTCAAACAAACGAGCGATACAATAAAGTGCTAATAGTATTTAAACAAAAATGAATGAATTTATGGCACTTACCTTCACGACTGGTGTTATCTTCCTTCACATCTTCTGAAAAGACTCACACACGGTCGCGAACTACCACAATTGCATTTTGGTACAAGATTTGCATATATTTGCATAGCGCGATGTCCTATGACTGTCCGCTCTGAGACTTTTTCGTGCTAAACTGTCAGTGATCTATCTTAACACGATAATGGTCAATTTTAGATGATGGGCAAGTAAGGAAAGACAGACCTTTCCTTCCTTGCCTTCGCTGGCAAGAAAATACTTAAGAGGAATGCGACCGTCTTGAACGAAAATATCGTTTTTTTGTAAATTGCGCGAAGTTCTTCCTACTTAATATTTTTGATTGAAATTTTTTCTGGATTATTATACATTAAGTGGAGTAGTTTTATAAAAGGACATCATTTACTTTCTTCAGAAAAAATATTTAAAGATTGGTATGTTTACATAGAATGCCAAAACTATTTTAGTAGCGAAGCTCTAGAGCTGCTTCTAATTAATGTTTTGTATAGAAATTTTGTGGACATACTTACAAGACACTGTCTAACAAAGTGGAGTAGGCTTATTAAAATCCATTCTTTAGTTACTTCAGAAGAATGAAGAATGAGTTTTGTAGTTCCTTATTTTAAACACTACGTGATAAAATATAAATTACAGAATGAATTATAAATATTACAAAATAGTCGAGTTTATTACTAAAATAATCTGCGGCACCTTCACCAAAATTGCAAATTCCTACTACTTCAATCATTGAGGGGAAATTCCTATAACAGGTCGAACGAACGTGTTTTAGAAGGAGGTGCCAAGCTCTCATTATTATGATTACTATTGTAGATATTTCTTATTTAGAGATTATTTTGAAAACGATTATTATATGCATTCTATGAATAAATATTTGATATTTTTAACTTCCATGTCAAGAAGAATTATGGTTTTTTATTGTTTAATAAAAATATGCCAATAAAATTATGGTATTCATCGGATACCGAAAATACTATTGGAAAGTGATTATTTTATTATATAGATGAGTCGATGAGGGTTGATATATGTAATGTGATGTAATCAACAAATAGGTGTGAACTAGATTTTACTATGCCTGTACATACATATGCACATATACATGCATGCATATCCAACCATAAATAATAGGGAAGTACCTAATTCAATAATAGCGTGAAGTCTAGATGTATAGTTCAGTTTTTATGTATTTCACACATTTGACAGTCTATGTATGAATGAATCTTACACAACATTGTAGTTTATACTTAAATATATCGACAGACAATATCCATTTCTAGGTGCTACTCCAGATGGTATTATTTCCGACAGTGATTGTTGAAATAAAATGTCCTATTTCAGGGTATAATATGTCAGTTGATGACGCAATTCGAAGAAAAAAATTACATTTTGGATTTTCGATGAATCAACAATG
>WYDF02066602.1:0-11575 GCA_009867245.2 Adranes taylori
GCTTCATCAGCACCCACCTTTTTACAGAACATCATTGTATTTATATAAGTAAATATACATTAACTCCGTTCTGAACCGGAGTTAATGTATATTCACTTATACAAATACAATGATGTTTTGTAAAAAGGTGGATGCTGATGAAGCTTAATATACCTTAATAGCAGAAATGGCCATCCACCATAAAATGTTCATCGGAATTTTTTCTACCTTTGTGCTCTCTCATATATGTGTATCTCAATTTCGATCTCAATTCGCAATTTTCGATGATTACCTTCTTAAACAACTATTATTATTATATATTATCCTGTTGGTCCGAATACGTTTAATTATTTTCAATACTTTTCAATATTAATCGAAGCTCGTATCTGATTTCAACTACCCGCTTCCGCATAACACGAATGACAAAACAACAAGATGCGACAGGCGACGTAATTCGAAACGCCTTAGTAGCTTAAGATATCGCTAAAAACCGTGTGTCCACGAATACTGTAGAATTAAAAAAAATATGAAAGTGAGATTAGTAAGGTGTTAACATATAACTAATACATATATCGCACCAGTATCAAAATCTTTCGCTTTTACGGATAATTTCGTTTCAAAATCGATGTAAAAATGGTCTTGTGTAAGCTGTAATTCCATAACGTACGCAGTATGCAAATTGAATTTGTACAATGCTGGCCGCTTCGCCATTTAAGAATACACAAACACAAACTAATAGAACATACTTGCAGCGAAATAGACGAATCGTTAAAGCAATTAACTTTCACTCGAGGGTTCGAACTCAGCTATAGAGCTTTAAATTCTCTTTTCATACTTATTTTGGAAAAACAAAATTTTCTTTCTAAATAATTTATGGTTAGGTAAATCCATGGGTTCAACACATTAGGGCTAGGTGAGGAAACCTCGCACTGGCTTAAAGAAAACGAATGAGAGTAAGTTACGAATATCTTTTAAAGATAGCGGACTAGATCATGCTTGCCCCGAAATTCTTAAATTATGCGAATTGACACTCACCATCTATTCTCGCCACAAATGCATCTACATAACATTTCTTTTCCGAGCTTAAACGAATCAAATGTTTCGTTAGAACTACAAAAGTTCAAGAAAGATTTTCTGCTTTGGGATTAACATCAATTCTAAAAGAAAATATTCTTATTTATTTATGGACGGAATCTTCATTACAAATAAAAATATTACAAAGCAAAAAAAAATGTTAACGAGATCAAAATTTGAAATTACAAATGATGTGTATCTCCATTACAAGTAAAAATTTTACAAAGCAAAGCAATATTAACAAGTACAAAATTAAAAAGTACAAATGATAAGAGCAATATAATAATAGAAAAAAAACAAAAATCGTAAAGCTAAGTAAATAACGTAAAAATAAGTAATTATAATCGTAAATAACTATAATAGTAAATAGACTTAAAACACTGGATGATAACGGTCGAGGACCTGATCAACAAACAAAAGCTAAAATAACCTGGTGTAATTCATAATTTGGAAAAAGCATTATACTTAAATACATTAATACATTGAAGGAAGTATCCAACGATAGATGATTGTTATTTATTAAAGCTAGTGCTCTTTCGATTGGATTATGCTGAGTGTATTTAGTGGCATGTGTACTCAAGAATGATGCGTTGTGACGTAATTCTCTTTCAGGGACCTTCCACTTAATTAATTCCAAAAGTTTCATTGAGTCTGTAGAGTGATTGAGTAATTTATGATGAACGATACATCAAAGATCAAACACGTCTCTTCTTGTTTCAAGTATGGGTAAATTAAGTAGAAGTCTGATATACTCATAATTGTGATCGTGAATTGTAACACGCATTCTGACAACACAGTACCTTAAAAAAATATTTTCAACTTTCTCAAGTTGTGTAATATATTTAGTATAAAAATGTGACCATATTATCGACGCATATCCTAATTTTGACCTGACAAATGCCGTGTAAATCCTCATACACGAGTTAATAGACAATGATCCACAATGTCTCAAAGCAAAACCTAAAATTTTTCTAGCGCTCATAACAGTGTCTCTAATATGATCGCAGAAAGAAAGTTTATGGTAAAACAATACACCAATGTCTTTAGTAGTGTTATGCTTATTTAAAATAACCTTATCCAGTTCATATAGTAGGGGTGACCAACCTGCGGCTCGCGAGCCAGATGCGGCTCTTTGAAGGATTATTTGTGGCTCTCGATAAATGTACCCGACTTGCCTTGGCTAGTCATGAGTGCGATTGAGACCAGCGTCGAATCCGATGAGGTGTAATATATCCAGACAACAGAAGCTCCCTAAAACTTACCCAGATGAGCGCCAGTATCTATGTATGGAGAAATTTACAGGATGTACATATAAGTAAAAACCTCGTATAACAAGACAAGCCTAACTTATTTTAAAATATTTGTTTGAAATGTAACACCAGATAAACAATATACTTATTGGCAAGAAATATCAATAAAGGTGAGATACGCCACAATAGCAATTCAAATATTTGTTTCAAATTTATCATAGTAAGATAATTATCTAAATAGTACACACTATTTTAACAATTTATAAAGTTGAAATGATTTTTACTGAAAATTATTACTGGAGAATCTATTCCTCAGGTTAGATACCAAAAATATGCAATATATCTTATCACAGTACCAAAAGTTCAAGTACCTATTCTTATGTAAACAATCTGAAGCAAGCCTAAGTATTCCCACGAATATTGCTATTGTTTGTTTAAATAATCTTACATCCGCCACCCATACAGATTAAAATTGGTTGCCGCAAAACACATACATAACAAAAAAAAAACAGTAAAATAAGGAATTACTTACAACACAAAACAATTTGGATCATCGTTATTAGTAATAATCACATCACTTAAAATCTCTTAATAAAATCGGCAAGATCACAATCATAATACCTGAAAGGTAAATCTATGTATTATAAGGCAGAGTCAAATCGAACCAGTCAAGGCCCCCTACCAAAAATATGTTTGTTCACCTCAAATTTGTTTTCATAAATCAGATGCAAGAATTAGCTTCCTAACGCATGCAAAAATGCGAGGAGAATAGCATTATAAAAACCTATTTATTGGTTCCACCCTTGAATAATTAAGCCCGACCGAGCACCAAACTAAATTCAATAATTAAAAATGAAATTTAAGTAATATTCATATCCAATATTATAAGAAACGATATACAGTTTCCTACTAATTCAAGATTAATTCTTCCCTTTACTGGCAATAATTATATAAGGACAGCAAGGACCTAAAGTACGATAAAGTTTATGCTTGAGGCGCTGACTAATTAATGAACAACAAAAAGACTCTTAATATGATCAGCTCTAAAAGATGCAAATAAAGATACGAAAATACTTGAAGTTCTTCCCCGCTGGACTGCGTCAGGAGCTAATTACAGGAATCCATTTGATGTTCACTTTACGGCCGTGATCCACCGGAACCGCCACTACGTTCTGCAGCCGCAGCCCTATCCAGGATAGACATTCAGCTTGGCGCAGTTTTCAGCCTGACAAGTGACCAAGTTGTAAGTGGCGAAAAAATTTTCCTAATCCATAAAAAATTAAAAGCTCTGACAATTACCCATCAGACGAAAGTTGAATAACCATCAATCGCGAATCTACTGAATCGTTGTTAGAGCTCCCAAAATTAACGTTTAACCCCACATAACTACCAACGGAGTTTTAAAATTCATTTGTATTTTACTCGGATATTACTACAAATTAGAGTTTATTAATTATTTACTGAGCCATAAATTGGCTGGCAGCTCTTTCAGACGATGAACCAAAAAGGAACCACAACTTCCTTAGGACTCGCCAACTAGTCTCGATCTGCCCCTCGAAGGACACGATTCGTCACTCCATTACGAGCATGGACATAACAATCGCCGTTAAAACTCCAAAATCCTGACGAGACATTACTACAATTAAATTTACTCCATTATTTCCAACTCTAAATAAAACCAGTCATATGGGACTTGCTCAGTGGTGCTCGCTAATGGTACCAATTTCATACAAGCGTGCTACTTACATACAAAATCGAGCGCATGATTAATATGCGAATTACAGAGTTCTGCTATATCGTAGTCACTCCTAGTTCGTAACTTCAGCTCATTTGGCGCACGGCAATATTTACTGCACAACAAGAATACGAACCCCGTTTGTAATCATCCAAGTACAATAACTTAAATAACAGCACAACTAATTTAATTGCCGACGCTGTAGCGATGTGGATAAGATGCATGACTTCCATCGCAGAGTCCCGGGTTCGATTCCCAGCGTAAACAATGGTTTGTGTTGTTGATCGAATCTAGGCAACACACGAAACGAGGTCGATAATTTTAGGAGGAAGGTAACTATAATTTATCATGCACATTTATAGGGGTAGATGTAAAACTTCGGTCCAGTGCCTGCGGGTTGGCACACACTATAAAGATCTCTTTACGAGTTAATCAATAAAGGTTGTTAAAGACGAAATTATTTGATACCCTACCTATCAGCGTCGATGGCTGATACTCGAAGTTAAAACACATAGTCGGTGGTAAGTCTACACGGCAGAAATAGGCGGACTATAAATAAGAATATTACAACAACAACTTTAATCACCCGTAAACATCATAAATTGCTGTGTGATATTCAGATCTCAGCGTAACTTCCGTAACAAAGTAAATAACTGTAAACTAAACAATTTCCATATTATACGACAACCAGTACTATTCCTAATTGTAGGTCTTCCAAGGCTTTGATTGTCTCGTAGCCCGGGCTATGTGACTGGAAACATTAGGAATTTAATTAAGCTAACCTAAATATTTTACTCAATGAAAACAACAACAGTAAGTACACCATACAATTTAACTAGATACCCATACAATAGGTCTATTATGTCTCATCTTCATAATATATGTAATAATAAATAGATTGACATCACGTCCACCGTAGTAGTAACTAATGAAATAAAACTCTTCGGATTTTAGACACTCTGTCTTTATTATAATAAATTAATTACATCAGTCGACGTTTCGACCCCTCTTCAAGGTCATCTTCAGGACTAAAAAATCAACAATCTCATTTAACCTGAACTAAATAATAGTTACCGTGAATTGTAAAAAATGTGTTCAAAAGAAAAACTGTTTACAAAATTACTTTTTTTATACAATCTGTTATAAACTTGTGACAAAGTGAAAAATAATAACAAAATAAAAAAAAAGAAACTATGGACCTTATTTTATTTTGTTTTACAGTCCTTATCAATCTCTTTCTCTCACTTTTATTTAACGGTCAACGAGACCCATGAAAAAATTCTCTTTTTTGTTTGGTGCAATATCTTTTTACCCTATTAAGGTTGAAAAACTTTGTATGCATAATAGATCAACAGTGATCCCAAAAACCTTATCCATTATCTACTTGATCTTACAAACTTAAAATAAGGTCCACAATTTCTTTTATTTTTCATCTTCTTATTCTTATTTTTCACTTTGTCACAAGTTTATAACACATTGTATAAAAAAAATATTTGTAAAGTTTTTCTTTTAAATACAATTTTTTACAATTCACAAAAACTGTTACTTAGTTCAGGTTAAATGAGATTGTAGATTTTTTTAGTCCTGAAGATGACCTTGAAGTGGGGTCGAAACGTCGACTGATGTCATTAATTTATCATAATACACGCAGAGTGTCCAAAATCCAAAAAGTGTCCAAAAAGAGTATTATTTCATTAATAATGTAATTTTCTTAATTAGCACAATGGTCTGCACCTGTCTTATTATTTATAACATACTCTCAACGGAGATTATTCAAAGAAGTTTATCGCAACAACCAACTTGGCTGTTTTTGGAAATGAAGCAGCACAGCAATCGGCAATTTTTCGCTGGTACTCTGATTTCAAACGTAGACGCACAAATCTCAGTGATGATCTTAGGCCAGATCCACCAAAATCAGCGGTTAATGCTGTGCACGGAATGATCAATGAAGATGGTCATGTAACTTACCGGGAGATCGAGAATTCCTTGGCCATTTCGAAAACCTCAATGCAAAAGATTTTACATGATGAGTTGGGCGTGAAAAAAATTCCTCTCGTTGGATTCCTCATCTGTTGACCTAGGAACAAATGGCGGCTCATGTCGAAGAACTCTGAATCGTTTCAACAGAGGCCGCTCCAAAAATGAGTACAGTATCGTTAGTGGCGACGAGTTTTGGATTTACTCTTATGAGCCCGAAAATAAACATCAGTCTACTGTTTAGATGTTTTAAGATGAGGAGAACCCAACCAAAGTCATCCGTTCCCACAGTGTGTCGAAAAAGATGGTTGCAAGTTTAGTATAAAACACGGACATGTGGCTAGAAAATCGAAGGACGGTAATTGCTGATTGGTACACAACCGTTTGTTTGCCAGAAATCATTTCTGAACTGCAAAAAAAACAACCCACATCGTCGGATCATCCTTCACCATGAGACATCGAATTGCTGACCCTAACTTAAGTCCAACAATTTTTTTACATTTCCCGCCATCAAGAATGAAGCACTGTGTGGTCAACGATTTCAGGCACCCGAAGAACCAGTCGATGCTTTTCAAATGACATTTCATACCCATTGAAGAGTGAAATACGTTTGATTCGGTTTGAGCGAATGCAAATTGGTTTCAAGGACAATGGTGGCAAGTAGTTTGAAAAATAATAAAGGACTGAAATTTAAACTATTGCTTTCTGTTAAAGCTATATGCAAAATTAAAGACATCCCTCTACATTGCTTGTGTACATCGCGAATTGACTGAATTCGTACTTTGCCGCTAGTATGTTTATGTATAAAATGTCTTGTTTATGTTTGGCACAAAATTTTTGTGTTCATGTTTCTCATGTCTTTACAATTTGTTCGTTTCAAAGTTGTACTTACAGATACTATTTCCTAACTAAAACAAATATAGTACTTCTATTTGTGTATTAATGAAATCATTTAATTCTTATTAAATTGAAATCTACATACTGATTCAATTTGTACCTAAAGTTTTCTTAGCTTTTAATATTACGTGCAAAATTATTTATACTTGTATTTTCATTTTTGGAAAATTGCTCCTTAGAAATGTTAATTTTAGGTTGCTTTTAATTTCCCTTGAGTCATCTCATTCTTTTGCTATTCCTATGTTCTGATTAACTCAACACTCCTTGCTTCAGTTACGCTTGGTTGTGTGTATTATACAAGAGTGGATTTAAAATATGAAACTTATATATTTAAGTAACAAGGGCAGGTAAATTTATCAATGTAAATGTGATGCTACAAAGGAAAATGAATCTTCTCCTTTAGCTTGATTAATATTGAGTCGCAGGGCCAGAGGAACACGGTAAGCAAGGAATTCTAAGCATCAGCGCGCTAACACAAGAGAAGCTCCAAAATAACAACAAAAATATTTAAAGATAAAGATATTAATTTAAATTTATTAGTTATTTGAAACCAAGATAAACGAAAAACTTATTATAGTCCATAAGCGCACGAATTTTGCTTAGTTTCATAGCAAGCGTTAACTGATGAGTAGTATTTTGTCTTCAGGGTTATATCTCGCGTAATAGGCAGTTCAGTTTGCCGACGTTTCGTCAAAGTCGCATCTGGCATTGTCGAGGCTTAGAAAAAGTCTAAAAACTTATTGTGTGATGCGTTTAGCATAAGATCTTGTAACTCTCCTTTCTATGGTACTTGAAACTCTTCTAACTCTCCTTGTATGTTAGTGCTTGTCGAGTCTGGTGCGGTGACCAACTCGTGTCTATACAGATCTTTAATGGTGGTCATATACTAGGTGATTGAGTGGATGCTAATGGTAGTCGTACCGTAGATGCATTTTTGTTTGTTATTTATTATTTGTTGTTTATTATCACGGTAAGGATGTAATACAAGATTCCAAACGCTTATTCACACATTCCACATTTAATTTTCCAATTTTCCTAGCAACTTTTTCAATTTTTCTTTCACTAAAAACCTTATTTGGAGTATTAGGAACATTTTTAAAAAGAAATTATCCAAATAGATCCAGTCGTTTTCAAGTGATGCGCTTACCAACGGATTATAGTTTTTCCCGAATTTTCCAATATTATAGCTAACTTTTCCAATGTTTCTTTCCGTAGAAACCTAATTTCCACTGTTAGGAACATTTTTAAAAAGTCTAGCCAAATCGATGCAGCCGTTCTCAAGTGATGTGCTTACCAACCAGTTTTTCCAGTATTTTCCAAATTTTCGGGCAACTTTTAAATTTTTCTTTCCATAAGAACCTTATGTGCACTGTTAGGAATATTTTAAAAAAGAAATTAGCCAAATCGGTTCAGCCATTCTCGAGTTTTGTGCTTAGCAACACATTTAGCCATTCATTTTTATTTATATAGATTAATCCTTGTTTTCTTTTTATTTTTATCCATTTTTTATCTTTTTTTTGTTTTTCTTCAATTTTTTGATGGAGCTAAATCTCAAGAATTCTACAATACACTTACATACAGCCTTGGTTAAATTACAAAGGATGTCGTCAATGTGAAAAAAAGTTGCATTATGAAGATTGAGGAAGGAGAAACGCAAACGTTCTTTGTTTATTGTACTTTGCGGACGTACGAAAAATATATGATTGAGGTCGTCATATTCTCCACAAGAACATAATGGATCTGATTTGATCCCGATTCTAACCATGTATGCTGGGAAAAGTGGGTGGCCGGTGCGCATTCTGTTGATAGCGGAGGTGGTAAATTTAGAAGAGACTTGAAGTTCCGAAAACCATTGAATCTTCTAGATTTTAGAAACTATGTATCTGAGCTTTTTCCCGGAAGAGAAGAGGGAATCTGTCCAGAGTAATTGCCATTGGGAAAATATCGTGTCTTTGATATTTGGATAGAGGACGGAATAACTGATATTAACAGGCATTATATTTAGGTTATGACCTTCTCTGACTAATTGGTATGAAGCTTCATTGCCTGGAATACCTGTATAACCTGGAATTCAGTATAGCTTGATAATTATATTGGAATTCACCGCATGAAAAATGTTTTCTCTAATGCGAAGTAGGAGATTGAAAGAATAATTATTAATTTTATGACTAATTAAAGCCATTAGAACACCTTTAATGTCTGTAAAGATAACAGAGGATTATTATTTGTGAATGGAACTTGAGGATCGCCCAGAGCTTCTACAGAAAAAATATTAAGAACTTTGGTCACCCGCATATTGAGACATGTTCAATCGATTGCAAAAAAGGCTCAGCGAAGATGATGAGGAACTCATCGTTTTTGAACGTTAGAATAAAATTCCACCGCATTCGAGAAAGGGCAATCTTTAAATGAAATAAACTCTCTGATAAGACTCAAATGTTTTTGGGGGAAAAATTCAATGGGAATTTTAAGAAAAGGAAATTTGTATGGAATTTGAAAACCTAGAAACGAGTCATAGGACTAAATAATTATCAGATCAGGAGAAATGTGATCAAAAGCTCCTGTTATGAGAGGAGGGTCTCTATTCCTGTAAGTTATGGATCGGGAGAGAAAACCCTTCTCTCCCTAACTGTGCGTCCCTCTCAATGCAAGAAATAACTGGAGAGTAAAATGAATAGTTCTTTATAAGGAACGTTGCCCCTAGTCAGAAAGATCGAAGAATAAAAGGAGGTATTGAAGCTATTACTTGCATGGATCTTGTAGGAGATAAACATATTAACCTAACCAAATACTAAATTGAATACATTTAATTCTATCCATTCTGAATTTAGTGCAGTCTACATAAATAAAGCAACCATAATCCAGTATAGATCTAATAAAAGATCTGTATAAAAGTAACAAAATATGTGGGTCGGTGCCCCAATAGATTCTTGCAACCGATTTAAGAATATTCACTATTTTGTGGCATGATGTGACGAGATAATGTGACTTTCAAATTTGAGATTGCAATCAAAAATAATTCTTAAATATTTAAATTGATTGAGTTGTGGAATAGGCGTATTGTGTATAGCTAATGTTGAGTACTGGCGGCCTGCCAGCGTTATAGAAGATTACCGCAGTATTTTTATGCAGAGATATAGAGCCCTAGATTAGAGAGAAAATGACTAATTCAGCACAAGGCTATCTAAAGATTTCGATTAATTATATTGATATCCTTATTGAACCTGTAGATACTCACGCCGTCCGCATAAATCAGAATCTTGACAGAGAGAGAGAGAGAGAGAGGGAGAGAGAGAGAGGGAGAGAGAGAAGTTTGAGTTCATTCTGTTATGCATATGTTTAATAATATCGGACTGAGAACAGAACTTTGATGAAAGGCCATCCAAGACTGTTTAGACATATTGAAGGCTCCATATAGGAAATAAATTTTTAAAGTGATTAGATTATGGCCCGGGATGAGGAAGGCCCAATTTCTGAACAATAGAACACATAATAAACGAGTTGACATTATCATAGGCACTGTATATGTCTAAAAATACACAATTGTAGTATTCTCTATTAATTAAACTCTTCGTTATGTCGTAACATAAAATTGTTGAAGATCTTTATCCATTCTTTCCATTCTTTCCATGCATTCTTTATCTTTACGGAATCCAAAAAGCGATGACGGGAATGTCAGTTACCTATTGTTAGATATGTATCATTAGTTGACAAAAGAGTATCTATACAAGAACACTTATCTATACATGAACACTTTTTAGGATTTTCTATTGAGAATTCTATAGACGAAAATAAACAGGAAAATGTCTATGTGATAATTAATAAATTGCAAAGTTGGAATTTAGATATTCAAAATATTAGAGGCCAGGGATACGACAACGGGGCCACTATGAAGGACAGAAAAAAATGGTTTGCAACTATTGAATCAAAATTCCGAGCTTTTTAACAATCCATAGCTTTAATTTAGTTCTCAACGAAAACAATAAGCTTTTTTTTTGGTACAATACAGGCAAGTTAAAAATTTTTTAGTTAATACATATCATTTTGAAAAACACATATCATCATTAACCTTAAAACCACTTTCGGACACTCGATGAGAAAGTCACATTAATACCATTACCATTACGACATCAAGCAGGGGAAATATTCGCAAAGTGCATGTATTTGTTCAAATTTGAAAGATTGTGGCTTTCTATATTCAGCTGTTTTATGGTACAATATATTAAGTTCAATCAATCCTCTTACTGAAAAGTTACAAAATCCGCAATTAAATATTCCCATTCCTTTAAAGGCTGGAAAAAGTTATAAAATTATTTTTGTAATTACCGTACATATTCATTATATAATTCACTACTAGAATCAGCTAAAAATGTATGTAAAGATCTGGATAAAGAAACATACTTCCAAACTAACAATTGTTACAGAATTATTCAAAGCAGGATCGTAATGTTTATACTTTTCTTTAACTACCATCATCATAATCATCAAACAGCCTGTTTCTCGTCCACTGCTGAACATAGGCCTCTCTCAGAGGCGGCGTAAGGCGTGGGCGACGTGGGCCACAGCCCACGGCCTCGCGGTTTGAAGGGCCTCGCGCCACGGAGATTTATATTCGCATACCTTAAGCGCGAAGCGCGTAGGTATGTGTCTACTAGGGCCTGAA
>WYDF02066613.1:0-11575 GCA_009867245.2 Adranes taylori
GTGGCAATTGATCAGGAAGAATGGAGAAGAAAAGGGGAGGCCTACATCCAGCAGTGGATATAAATGGGCTGTACAAGAAGAAGAAGAAGGAAAAGAAGAAGACTTGCTTCTTATGTGTTTTGCATTTATTTTCATTATGTAACAAGGTAAAGAATGAATAATCCGTAATCGAACTAAACGTCATTGATTGCCATGGATTTCAAAATTGTCAGTGTCAGATGTAAATGGTGGCGTCGTAATAATTATTTTTAGATAAGTTTTAATTTAAATAAAATAATGAGTGAAAATCGGGTGAATCAGATATGGAATTTGATAATATTGGTGGTGGAGAATGTATAGTCTATTACTCAGTTAGAATGAAAAAATTCAATACTCGCTAACGCTCGCGTTCGGAATTTTCCACTCGTATCGATTTTTTTCATTTAACCTTATTACAGAATATACTAGTCTTTAACAATTTGTGTAACTAGGGTTCTCAAAAAAAAAACATTCTCGCACAGCGGTCACAGCTAAAGTAGGCACAAAATTTTACGACAGTTGTTCAATATGCAATTTATATTCAATTGACATGAAAGTAATATATGCATAATAATTTAATAGAAGACTATGTACCCAATATCAAACGTAAATGCGAGAATTACAAGAATAATTCCACGACAGGATTTCCCAGAGAAATAAACAATTTCGGCTTTTTAAAATTATTATCAATCTTTAATTTGCTTAGAGAAACCCAAAAAACTTATGTACTTCTTTGTATGATCTTTATGAACCTGCACAAGTTCAGAATTTACATCCAAAATCAAATTCATTTCCTTGATATCCCTTGATATCTCTAACGATCCTTGATATCCCTAAAAAGAACACAGTACTTCGACCTTGCTTCAATTCGAACCAGAACTTTCTCTCCAACTGACACATACATAAGATATACTTTCCTATCAGCATTGAGCAAATGATTTCTAGCATCCTTCCATGCTTTCTGTAGTCTATAACGCAATTCTGATTGTTAATGGTCGAAACTATAAAGTGGTGTGACTACATCCTGAAAAGAGTGTCGTAACAGGCGCTTAGTTTACTAAAACTTAATTCGTATGGAGTATATTTAGTACCCAGGTATTGTATTCTTATAAGAAAACGCCCAAAAATTAAAACAACTAGACCAAGTATCAGGATTTCTTGGGCCTGAATTCTTAAATATTGGCCTACATTCTTTTGAGAATTTTCTAAAGCCCCTAAACGTTGATGATGATAAACAATCGGTGCTTTTGAAATGCTAAGTACGTAAACTACTTCATACTTGAGCACAAATTTTTGATATATTCTCAGTTCCTGAATCTGTACCCACTTGAAATGGAATTCCATAACGCAAAATAAACTCTTTCACGAATGCTTCTGTAACTTTACGAGCGTCTTTATTCACAATAGGTGCTATTACAACACACTTTGTTAATTCAGATTGAATTGTTAAAATATATTTATGACCTTCAAAATCGCTCTGTAAAGGAACTGCCAATTCTAGAATTTTTTTTATCATAGCATGAAAAAGATGTAGATGGTATAGTCAAGGGTTGAATATTAAGTGTTGAATTTTTATACGTTTGACGTGCAGCGCAACGACTTACAAATTTCTTAATATCATCCTCCGTATTTGTCCAACAATATCTTGTTTTATTATTTTTAAGATCTGCTGTATACAGATGTGCGCTTCTGTTGGTAATATATAAAAATAAGCATAAGATTTTTCGGATCAGAATGCGTAATAGTTTCCTTATTAGATATTACTACAATTTGAATTTCTTGATTACGTTTATTATTGTTCTTATTTGCATTATTATTCGAATAAATTAACTCTTGAATCTATGGATTTTCCAGATGATTCTTGCATATCGCAATTTGCCATATAGACACTTGTTTACATAACATTAGAATATGTTGACAATTACCGCACGAAGTCAGGTTATTGCCTAGTTACCTATTTTTAATAAACAGTGTACTTGCTCTTCTATCAAACAACACGCATTCTGTTAAATTTATTCATTTGCACAATTTTCAATGCAAATTTATTCATTTGCACTGGTCGCTCCTTTCAGCTTTTTTAAAAGCTCTTCGACACTTGACGTATTTAACTTCTCATTAGAGTTATCAGAACAACATTAGAGAGTGGATTCATAATCGAAATCCCCTTGTACAATGGAACTGGCTTTCCGAGATTGCGCTCTCGCAAGAACGTGTATAGTAGCGTCCTTAATACATAACTCTATTTGCTCAGCGCAATCGAGTTTAATTCGATAAGACAATCAGCTACTACAGTTTCAGAACCTTTCACATACAAAATTGTGAGATTCAATTCTTCTAAAGTCATTCTAAATTTCGTAAACCGACGCGAAGGATTTTTCATCCCAAAAAGATGAAGTTTAGGCTTGTGATCAGTTTCAATATGACACATCCTTCCATGGAGATACAAGCGTAATTTCTTGACACCTCAAGAAATAGCTGAAACTTTCTCAACGGTGCAATAATTTAGTTCAGTGCGATTTAATATTCCACTAAAGAATTAAATTAGTTCTCATTTCCATTTGATAAAACTGCACTCAAAGAAAATGCACTCACGTCCGTAGTGAGTGTAAACTCATTTACCTCACTAAAACCGCAACGCTTCCCATATTTTTAAAAACACTTGTTGCCAATCAGCAAACCCACCCCTTTCTTTAGCAGTCTGTTAAACGGAGTTGCAATTTCCGGGAATTCCTTAATAAGTTTCCATAATCATTGGCAAAAACTACAAATCTCTTTGTGTCCCCTGATCTTTTGCGTACTGGATAATTCCGAAGATTTCAGGTTCGAGTCCTGTCACGGTGGCCAAGTTGTATTCTGACATTTTAAGAATATAAATTTAATTAACAAGTTTCTACTGAGAAATCAATAAGGTGAACATTTTACTTAATAAATAGTTAACACTTATACATTTAGCAACAATACATAATAATATAATGAATATATCATAATTAATGTATAGATAGCAATTTATGAATTAAATATAGAATTAATCTTAAAAATAATACCTCAACCAGTTAAAAGTGAATGGAAGTTCATTAATTAACACTGAACAAAACCAATCATTCACATAATATAACGAATGTTCATACATGCCGTTGAAATAATTATATATTATACATAAAGCATCATTGCTCGACCTTGAAATGATATGCAATGTTTATACAATTGGCATGAAAAGTAGTATTAACATAATAATTTCATAGAAGACAATGAACCAAATATTAAACTTAAATGCGCACGGAATTACAGGAATAATTCCAAAACAGAAACGCATTTGCATCTGACTGAATAAAAGCATACATACATTTATTGCACGAAAATCCTAATACTTATATTTGCACTTAATTAATGATTCAAATAAGCTCTATCCCTTTTCGTTTACTGTTTGACTGTGCCACTCTATGACTAAATGTTTATTTTCTCTCGATTTATACGCTTCCATCCTTTCTGTAGCCATGAAAGCAAAATCTGCTGATTATACAAAAATCTAACTAATGATGGAAGTTATTATCTAAAATTGCAATTAATACTAGACTATATATTCAAATTATAATGTTATGATAATTATATGAAGTATGTAATATAGTCGCGTAATTATGTTTTGCACTCAAATATTAGGACCAAATGTTGACAGGTAAGACCAAATGTTATCACATTATCCTTGCAATAGAAAAAGTAATCGTTGGTATAAAAAAAATTATCCATGTTTTACAAATGAGTTTAATTAAATTATTATTTGCAAATAACGTACTCTATTAAAAATATGAGACTATACGATTTCCCATTAAATTCTGTGTCAAATATTGGTCGTACTCCAATTGCTAGAATGTTAATCATCCCTTAGTAAGATTTAACATCAGAAGAACAAGAAGAAGAACATCAAGAAACAAAATGGACTAACAGAAAGCAATGCAGAGAATGTAGGCAAAATGAACAGAGGAACCAAACTATTGACGTGTGCGAAGCTTGTCCTGCCTTCGGATCCCCCAATGTTTTGCGGTGTACCTTAAAAATATTTTTATTTATTTATTATTAAATTTAGTTTTTAAAATACATAAATCAGTAAAGCCGCTTTATTATTATTATTTTGTAATACATTTTTGAGTAATACTCCGTTCGGGGCTTTTGGCGTCAGCGAAAAAATCTGTGGTCAATGCCGCCAACTCCGATCGGAGTGTAATTTTTTATTTTGAAAGATTTTTTTTTAAATTAATTTAAAGTACTAAGTATTTTACAGGTATAATCTTTATAATATAAAAATATTCGGAATAATATGTTAGCACCCTGGTAACAACCAATAATATTGTCACGTATATTTTTGGCGGGGAGCTTTACTCTCCGACGTGACGTTGGTAAGGGCGGGGATGATTTTTGTATGAGAATGTAGCTAATCCCCTGCTCTCACCTTAAAGGTACGAAGATCCTTTATTACTTTATAAGATTGCAATTTGGTTTAATACTTGCTTTGGTTTATCTACTTCTAACAAAGTTATTATTTCAATTATTAATGCAGAATGTTTAAATTATAATCCCCTAATTAGCCCAATAGAATTTAGAATAAAACACTAGACTGTATTATTGATACGGTGGACGTACGGTTCAGATTAAATCATGCCTCCTGGGTTAAATAATTAATGGTAATACCAACCCTTAACGATAGTCGTGAGTCTCTATATTCGTCAAAATATTCATTCATACCAATAAATATCGCCATACAAAATAATAAAATAAAAATGTGAATCATATTCAAATATTACACCACAAGAATTCAATAAAAATAATGGCGTTCATACATCAACAAAATGAACTAACAAATTTATGCAATTAGTGTAGTTATATTACAGCTGCTGTCCAACAAAAATTTAAATTTTATAATAGCTTCTAATATAAAAACAAAATTTTTATATTAGAAGCACAGTGATTTTATTTATTCCTTTAGATTTATGTTGAATTACCATGATCAATAAACGAACTTGTTGCCAAATAATTTTAATCTACTTTAGTCGTAAAAATTATGCTCAACAGAATTGTCTAATTTATTACCAAAATACTGACTGCTAAATACCGTGTTATATTTGACGATTTTATACATAAAATATTTATATAATATATTTTCACAAAATATTGATGACTAATTACTAATAGGTCTTATGCCTAATTATTTAGTACCGCCCCGTTACTAAAACCGACACTCTGATTTATGTATGACTTTATTATTATTTAAATATTATTTCAAGAATTAATTGATAATTATATTTTCACTGAACTCTCGGGCGCACCTGATATATCTTAGTGTTGTTTCAAGTCCGGTGTATAGTGTTTTAATTTGCTTTTGGTCTTCCCTGTAATTCGACCTAGCTAGATACCTATATGCATATTTTTGGTAATGATTAAGTCCTACCTAATTAACACGTACACCTTGCAGACCTCTGCCCCCCCCCTCCCACTATCTATTAGGTGACCTCGGTCGATGCATTTGGCTTTATGCCTAACTCTTCATGTAAAAGAATTTATTTAAGATTTGATTAATTAGCATAAGGGATAATCAAAGACTAATATTTATTTCTACCTTTTGATCGTAAAATGCATCTATGGTAAATTTTCTTAATGACTGTGTTATTTAAATTTAACTCTAACTCATTTATACCATTAAATATTTTATCGCATTTAATTATCTTAAAGCATTTAATTAGTTGTGAGTTCCTAATGCTCTATCTTTATAACATTTATAACATCACACTAACTAGGAACGTGGACTAATTGCCACATTACAATATTACTGGCAGTTAACCTTTTGTGTTATGCAATTAGTCTTCTTATTTATGTAAATATGTTTCCATATTTTTATTTAATAAACTATTTTTAGCTTTAGTCAATTGATACGATTTAAATCGTCAATTTAAATTTAGATAATAGAACCTTAGGGAATATTCAGTAAGTTATTTAACATAATTTAACACATCAAGCGATTTGAGGTAAAATACAGGAAACAAGATTTGCCTAAGTTGGCTATTCAAATATCAATAATGTGAAAAGTTTTTAAATCTGTTTTTCAGATTCTAACGAGATTCTATATCACTTATGCGTTACCCTATTCTCTATTTCACCAGTTTGAGCTTCTTTTGGCTTTCTATTCGATTGTAGAATTCTATTTTCATTCTAGAGTAACTATTATTTAATGCCCTCTTAGTAGCGTATATTTTTATATTCTAATAAATACCAAGAACTTTTTATTGATATTTTAAAGCAACGTACGTGAACAATTGTGAGATCTAATTTAAAAATCTATCGCAATTGTGGCAGCTTGAAAAGAATATTAGAACAAATGAAAATAATTTGAAACTTGAATAATTAAATCAGAATCAAACTTGAATAGGGCTGGTGTTAATTTACCAAGAATGCCTTTAGCAATGTAAATGTAAAGTATTTAATTTAATAAATATTAAATGATTTAGAATACTGCGCAATCTATAAAGATATATTGTAGTAACTCTTGGTAATTAAAATTTGGTCAAATAAGAAGCGAAATTCTTAATGACAATGTTAAAAAGTAACTCGTTACGTATTCATAAAAATAATTAACATAGTAATAAGGAAAATAGGGAAAATAGAAATGTTTAAATTGTAATCTTTTAAAAGAAAATTAAATCATAATAGACTTGATTCAATGAATGCGAATAATACAAATTTAGATATTTTGTAAATAATTTAATAGTAATTGATATCTTATATTTATTAAGTGTCTATTTCAACTTTATAACGCATCAATTGAAATTTATACATGTAAATAAATCATAATATTTAGATACTTTAGTATTGTTTATTTTAATAATTTGCAGAACCAATGGCCTTGAACTAGTAACAAAGGATAAAATTTTAATTAAATTGGTTAAATATATTTTTAAATGAAACTGATGTTTGAAAATTTCTTCAGTAACATTCCCTTGTTCATCCTTGGATGAACATACGTTATATCGATTGATGGTGTTTCTATCTATATTAACATTTTGCTATAATACACATAGTAAAGTTAGCAGTAAGGGCATGATATTTCTATAGAGTATTTTTTCAGGAAACGAGTTTAATATCTTTACTTCCAAGTTTTTGTTTTATGACATTAGACCTTTATTGGCTTAAGGTTAATTTCAATCAGTCCGTTATATTGCCATTTTAGAAACATGGTTAGTCATGATACGAATGTAGAGCGCTTTATGTATTTAGTAAAATAGCATCAACGTAGTCCGAACTAACAAAACTAAATTGTAATGATAATTTAAAAATTTGCAGTGAGTATTGTTAAAACTACTAGGATATTTAATGCTCCAGTGGATGGGTGATGACCTGTGAGTCCACGCAATGCATAGAAAATGAAATTTCCTAATAAGCGCCACCCGTTCCCTCATGCAACAATTGTATTCCTTTAATTTCCTGCTACAAAGTTTAGTAGGTTTCTTGTCTTCTAAGTAAGATTTTTGTGGTATTCTCGCTTTAGGACAATATATGAATTTAAAATGAGACTTAATGACACTTCAATGACATTTGTTTACATAACAACAGAATATGTCTACAATATCACGTGCAGTCATATAATTGCCTATTAACAGTATCTTTAATAAACAGTGTACATATGCGTATATCAAATAACACGATTCAAATGGAGAATCATTTATAATTACGTGATCCATTTTTGCAATCTTGTTAAATTCATTAATGTGCACAATCTTTACACTGGCTGTCTCTTTTTATCTTATCTAAAAGCTATACGATACTTGATCTAATCAACCCTCCTTCAGAGTTATCCAGAACAACTGCAGGAACTGATTTGTGATCTAAATCCCCCTTAACCGTCGAACTAGCTTTCAGAAATTGTGCTCTCGTGAGAACGTGTATATAAGCATTTTTTATGCTTAATTTTTTAGCTCATCGCTATCGAGTTTAATTCGAATCTGCTACTCCATTTTGCCCCTTTTACATATTAAATTATGAAATTAAATTCTTCCAAAGTTAGAATAAATTTTGTCAAGTTACTTGGCGAATTTGTTTTTCCCAAAAGATAAATCAAAAGCATATGATCAGTTTTGATTTGAACTTTCTCCCATAGATATACTGACATAATTTCCTGACAGCCCAACAGATAGCAATGAATTTAATTCACTCAACAAATATACATCATTATTTTTACTTGACTGTTTTGATTGCTATTTTTTACTATTCGGTTTAGTACAATTGCCAGGATGCACGTTTTCTTTTCCATATGGTTTCCTGTTCACTCTCTATTTTTGTTATTATGAAAACTATTATTTCTACTTGCAACAAAACTATTCCTATTGTAATTTTTATATCGGTTGCAATTATTCTTCGCATTATTTTTAAAGAAGTAAGTTTTCTCGTGTGTAATTTTATTTTTGTAATTTTATATTAAAATTCTTAAATCTCCTCACTTCCATTCATACTAGGTATAGGACTAGCAGCTAATTTTAGATCAAAAGAATCGGTCATTATTTCTCTGCTAAATACTTTAAATTTAATAATTCCTCACTTTTATCAAGTAATAATTCAATACATGAACCACAATTTCTAGCTAATTTTATTTTATCCCACTCATGCTTTTCCAAATAAATATTTTTACGCGCCACTTCAAAATTTTTATGAAATCCTACTATCCCCTCTACGTTCCTGATTATCTTTAAACAAATTGGAACAGAATGTATTTAACGCTAAATGTAATTTTCTTAATACTTGCATACAAATTTTTCCTTATAACTCTACATTATACTTGAAATTGAAATAACTTTAAAAATGCAATACCTAATTCATATTACAATCATAATTGAAGAACTTAAAATTAAAAAGAAATTATTCTGTATGTGTAATAAAATAATCGACATGTTCATACATTTCTATACCACATCGGTCTCTGATTGGCTTTCCGTAATCTCATAATCTCCACTCTAACCTGTTCTGGTAAGTTTTCCAAACTACCCCGAGAAAGATGGATAAAATGATACGAAATGCTAGGATGCCAAAATTTCAGGAACCCAACTGCAGACGCTGAAACACCGCCTGAATTACTCGCTTGAACTATTACTGCCTCTTCTTTGCTGCACCCATTTTCTTCTTTCCTTCCTTCTTCCTTCTCTTTCTTTTCAATTACACGAAGGGGAGTTATTCAATACCACACCCCCTCCCCTTTCCCTTTGTGTCATTGAAAATTGCTTATATATTATTTGTGTATTACTATATTTTCTTATATATTAACACCCAATAACTCAAGGAGCTAAACAGTAGCCCCTTGCGGTATTTGCTCTATCTTTCTTGTCTGCAGTATCTATGCATTATAATATCTATTTTTATGTTGCTAAAATTAATATTAAATTGGCTTCATATATTTGTCTTAGATATTTATTATTGTTCTGGTAAAAACACCATCTTAGTTGAGTCAGACAGGGTGAGGGTACGTTAGGGGTAGACAGAGATCATGTGACTTTGGCCAGACAAAGTGGGTGAGAGTGCCGAGAGTGAGAAACAAGGTTTCGTCGAATTTTCAGTTTCAACTCTATGTGTCATATACGTATTTTAACGTCAATTCTATGTAGCATATTGACGTCTGGATAGCATCTAATTAAATAAGATAGCATCTAGTGGGAGCCTGCGCTGGGGCAGCGCTGGGGCAGCGCAGGCTTCCAGCAAGTCTTCGAAGCATCCCTAAGCACAGAGCAAACACTGGTAACTTAAAAACATTTACATGAAATGCTAAATTTCTAGTTAATATTATACTTGCGAAAAATATATATTGTTTACATTCTGATTAATACGACCGCCACCTGTATTTATTTATCAAAACAAAGAGCCGCCATGTGTATGTACATTTGATTTCCGAAAACAACCTGCGGGAGCAATCTAGCGCTGAATGTACATCGCATTATACGCTCAGAAATCTGTAAAAGTACAGGAATCTGCAAATTTACTACTAAAATGCGCATAGATATGCAACCAACTGTACATGTTGGTCAGGCAATTAATGAATTAGAGTATAAAACTTGCCAGTCAGTCATACTGTAAGTTAGATGTGTTTTTGCATAGCTAGTACATAGTGAGTTAGTCACCATAGTTCTCACTTTTTCTCTTTCGACCAAACAGGTCCTACGCGCAAAGCTTGCGGTGAGCTTGTCCTAGCTCTCATACTGAAGGCCTTTTTCACGAAGTAGATACTGATGTATTTTCAGAGTTATCTGAAACTTATAATGCCCGCGAAATTAATAACATTGTTAGTGAACACAAATTAGACACTAAACAAGAGTCACTCTCAGATTTTAAAAAAATTGATTTTTATCGAGAAGACATGCCTAAATACCTTTATGGAAAAGATGGGACAAAGTGGAACAAGGAAGCTACAAAAATCAAAATTTGAACGTGGCAAAGGAACATTATAACCGGTATATAGGAGAGGCAAAACACGCCGATGCAATATTTGATGTATTTTTTCGAGGAAATCATAAACAGTGTTTTTGTAAACACTAATATATATATCCTATAGATTTAAAATAAGTCTGTACGACTCCAAGGAAACAAACTCTTCGAGGATAATGGCATTGCATCATGCGCTGTATCTAGCAGCTTCATAACATGGAGCAACAGTTTCATCTAACTCACCAGTAGTGTAGATTGGATCGTTCAGCTGAATTATCCGCTCTTTCAATATCTTTGATGATAATTTCTGTGTGAAGTGGTTCGGGGTGGGTTATCAAGGTTAGCCTTAACTGAAAGCGAGAAATGATTAGAAATAATGGTGGTAAAATACTTTGGTTGCTTATCTACTCTGTGATTATGATGTGATCAATAATCGAGACAACATTACAAATAATGTTAGATGTTCCTAATTCTTTAAATTGGGAATGCCATTTTAAATTGGTGATTTGCCATTGTTGCTAATGACATGATCTCCAAAGACTATATGCTGCGAGTTAAAGTCGCCCATTCATATGTCCCTCGAGAGTGTTAGAAAGTATTCTGAGAATATTTGGGAAATATACTCTAATGAGGAGTTATAGTAGAACATCGTCACTATAAAATGTGTAAAATAAACGTTGGCTGCTACACATTCAAGGTCATCGAATTTGGAAGGTAGAAGAGGAGGAAATTTGTATTTTATGCTTTTATTTTTATTCTTAATTATATTAAAGCAAGCAGGGTGATTCACAACTTCAGTCATTAATTTTAACAGAACATTGGTGATTCTGTTTCAAATGAGTTTATAAAGTACCACTCTTTTTTAGCAAGGACGATGAGATATTTGCTGTGAAAAACTGTACAAAGGTAATTTAGAACAACTTTCAGAAGAAATAAATACGCCTCAAGAGCCTGATATACTAAGATCGGAAGTTGAAAATGCTATAAAACTTCTCCGAAACAAAAAATCACCAGGTGCGGATCAAATAACAGCAGAGGTCTTAAAGTCTCTGGGCGAGGAGGGAATAGAAGTGTTTCACAAAATCTGTAACCTTATATGGAAAACAGG
>WYDF02066624.1:0-11575 GCA_009867245.2 Adranes taylori
GGAATATGGGAACACGGGAATATGGGAACACGGGAATATGGGAACATGGGAATATGGGAACACGGGAATATAGGAACTCGGGAATACGGGAATATGGGAATATGGGTATACGGGAATATGGGAACACGGGAATATGAGAACACTGGAATATGGGAACACGGGAATACGGGAATACGGGAATACGGGAATACGGGAATACAGGAATACGGGAACACATATTCTTGAAACTTTTTTAGGCATATCGCTGGTCGAGACGAAGCCGTGGCCGCAGGAACTAGACCATATCGCTGGTCGCGGCCTAGCCACGGCTGTAAGGCACAAATGTACAGAGGAGAGTCCCAGCATGCAGCTAATCCGGAATGATCCACTCCACTTTCTATAATATCACCGCCCAAACTTCTATTGGTTAACCATCGTTGATGTATTTCAGCAACCGATCGGATAATCAAATTTTGGACATCGGTACAGAAATACGACAAGTTTTGCCCAAACCAGTACAAGTTACTACTCTATAAGTTCACCTATCCTTCTCAATTGACACACGACGTAAATTGACAAGTAATTTCACATCAATGTGTATTTACCAATTTTCCAAGCACAATTCATCATGAAATAATTTAAATTATGCGAAATAAATGATTACAACACACAAATTGGTCTCCGAAAAAAGGCAGTTTGCAAGCGCAATTTTTTTCTCAGATAAGTGCTCTATTTATTTATTCTCAAACTCAAAGTGAACAAACATTTTAGCCCACGAAGTATTCTTTAAATTAACTAGAATCAAGGTTTTCTCATATTAAACTGCAGTTATGTGTAAAACACAATACCAAGAATTTATCGAAAATGTTCTTGGAACCAGGTAACTCACTGAATTCCGATGCCACAACATAAGTTCTATCAGACACAAAATCAAATGAACAAATACCAATTGAGAGACAACTTCAGGAAGGAAACACTCTTTAACACCAGTTAACTAAACATGCTTAATAATTTAGTTGTAATTACTCACATTGTCAAACCCAGAATTGATAGAATTGGCCAATATTCTATCCAGAAGTATTAAATTCAGCCAATTTGAAACAAGTAAAGCGGAGGGGGGGGGGGGCAAAATAACATTTGCCGGGTCCGCTATATATATATAGCCATGAAAATTTATATACGAAGAATATTTGAGTACGAAGAATATTTTTATGCTATTCACTTTTTTTGTAGATCGCTTCAGGGGACACCGGGATTGCCGCGACCGGAGGATTAGAATGTACCGCGGAAATGAAACCATATCGTTGGCCGAGGCAAAGCCATGGCAACTAGACCATGTCGCTGGTCGCGGCAAAGCCGCGGGCGCAAGCCCCGGCTATTGGGTCATTTCGCTGGTAGCGGCGAAGCCGCGGCCACAGGCCACGGTAGTGCGGACAGCAGTCCTGTTCGCGCCGTTGGCATATATGGAGATCCGGTGGGGAGCGGAGGGGGGGGGGGCAAAACAACGTTTGCCGGGTCCGCTAGTGTTAAATAAAAATAAGCTATCCAAAGTATTTTGTTTTTAAAATAACAATCTATTAACCTCTATTTAATATACTACAAAATTATATATTTCATAAATTCACTAAAATCACGAAATTAAGAAAATTCCTTCAAGAATGTTCCCCAAGTTTATAATGAATTACATGATTGCTTCAATGTTAGAAGAAAACGCAGTCTTTATGCGTTACATTTTAGAATGTTTATAATCTACTTATAATATAACAACATATAATAAAATTTATTTTTCTTTCATAACTATGTTAAGAAATTGGTTTGTTTCTTTAACCCATATTCAATATTTAATATTTTCTAATCGTTTATTTTGCTGACTGGTCATTCGGCAATGCCCTAGTCTGCTTGAAAACAAAACTTGCACTACCGATACATCATCTTTCTTAATTAAAATAAGTTTATACAAATATATGTGCAATTTGCGGCACTCTATATTTTATTTCTACGAAATTCATTATGAACACCCTTACTACTACACAACAACGGTTCAAAAAAATAGGTTTGATCACATAATGGTGAATTATGCAAGTTGGAACATGTGATTTGAGCACTCGAAGACAACTAGTACAAGACCGAAAATTCGTCTTGTCAATGCTGGATTGGGTGGGTCCATTTATATGCAATTAGCTGGCAAGAAGATGCTTTTGGTGTGTCGCCTGGACAGTGATGCTTTGCGTAGCCCGATGGGCGTCAATGGAAGGAAACTTTTGCTAGAAAATTTTAGGAAGTTTAGAACTTCAACCAATTGAAAAATTTCTTTGATCCGTGGTTTCAAAGGATCAATGTTGCATTATTTTGTAGACGAAAATCTACAAAAACATAAGTTACCCCTACCATCAGATTAAAGAACAAGCGAAGAATTGTTAAAGCGCTATCCCCTTCAAATGTAGAAACATCCAATGAGAGAAGATTATCAATCGCTCGCTGTTCGGGTGCTGTTCCCCGATTTTCACGGTACTCACTGTCATACCTCCAATGTGTCTGAGTCTGCAATTCTATTTTGCAGAACATTCACACCTAATGTATTTTGTTGTATCTGCGCCTGCTTTGCAAATTCAATATGTTCGGTTCTCAACCTTTCAAATGTTATGTATATTGCCGCGTAGCGAAAATATAAAGAGTTAATAAAATATGCACAGCTAGTTAGAAACCATAATTAATATTAGATTAAAAACAAAAACTAAATTTTATATGTAGCTGGCAACCGTAAATCTTTAAATTCTCAATTTATATAGGAAATATACATTAATTTTGACACGAGTTTAGTTAAAATGGAAATGAGTTAAATTCCATTGGAGGATTGGAGGAAAGGTGAATGTTAAGTACAGATGGTAGGCTTTTCGAATGGAATGTAGTTGAAAAACGTTTTATGGAGCGATATATAAGAGACAATTTAACTAAAAACTCGCTCAATTCAAATTTTAACGAAGTTAAAACAGTTAAGTTCGCGACATTATCATTTTATTAATTATGCCGTAAAGAAACGACATAAGAATGTAAGATCTTTTTATAATTTATTATGTTGCAAATGCTGACAAAATTAAAGAACAGAATTAAAGAAGATGTTGAATTATTAAAATAAAATAATTTCCTATGTTCTTGCTAAGCAACTTTGTCTTTATTAATATTAAATTATTAAACTTTATTAAATGGGTTGTTTAACAAGTATCAATTTTAATTAACCAAAGACATCTTATATGATGTTAATTAATTGTAACTTCTTATAGATTTATTTACTGTTCTTTAATTACAGAAAAGTTATTATGTTTAAATAAAATATTGCTTTATTTCTTACCCTTCGATTAAATAATCGCAACTATTCTTTGTGAAAGTAACTAAACGTTTTATTAAATCTAACTACTTTAAAATAATCTTTCATTTCTTGTTTCCCGAGTAGCATCGTAAAATTAAATGATTTTCTCTTCACTACAATCTAGCAAAACCCCTAGTCACTACCTTAGTTTACAGATGGACAATTTGGTGGAGGCGCCGGATATTAGATTATTAATATTAGATTAGGATTAGTATTATTAGGATTAGTATTAGTATTATATTAGATAGAGAAACTGAATAATATTGATCATCTTGTCAACTGTTATCTTGACAGCTGTCAATATTCATTTTCCCATTGTCTTATTCCTATAGTTTCCTGTAGCTTCATATTCCTATAGTTTTTAGTTAAGTATAATAAACAAATGTATGTGACTCGGAGAACACATGTATAATGGCTCAAATAAAAAAAGTTTACTATCTGACTGACACTATCATCTATGTGTCTGAATGTATTCAATGTGTTTATCTAAGCCAAAAATAGATTCGATAATGTAATATTCGCTTGAACAATCAACACATGATAAATATAAATAAGACATCTTGGTTGCATTGACCCTCGGAATAGTCAATGAAAATTTATGATTTCATTTACTTGGTTCCTTCATATTTTGTAAAATCATTTTTGTTTAATCATATTTTTATTCATCTTAAGTAATTTACTTGTTTACTTGGGTAACTCAAATCAACGTATGTGTACACTATAAGTCAGTGGCAAAGCGAGCATAACTTCCGGCTGGCGCAGGATACCTTTTGGGGGGGGGGGGGCAAAGCCAAAAGAAAATTGAAATCTTGCTCCGGGAAATCTTGTTTGTCCTGAGGACCGTTTGGCGCCCTTCTACGACTGGCAGCCGCCGCATGATATACCCTCCTCGGTATGCCAGTGCTATAAGTGTGTGTGATAGGAATAATACATTACGGTTGTGGTTGATTCCAAAATGGGACTCCCAGATTTTTTTATGACAATTCCAAAAGTATTGTCATAGAGGCAACCGGAAGCAGTGTTGAATCCAGACGGATTACTCCGGCGCGTAAACTACATAAACCGAGGGTGATGTATAGGTTGCGTCTAGGGTAAGCATTCGTCTCGATTTCGCGGTACATGCTCCAAATTTCGAAAACTAATCCTGCTGGCGCCAAAATGTTGTGCGGAACGCTAAATGTCCAGAATTTATTAAATCAATTGCGTGAGTACACATTGGCGAAATGAAGGGAATGTGTAACACCTCATTTCATTTTAGGTTTTGGTAACCTATTTTTAGGTCCAATTTCCACATTTTTAAAATAAAAAGCACCTTCCTAAATCATGTCGGGCCAGGGGCAGGGAGTCCCCTCGTCATCCCGTTGGATTAATCACTGGCCGGAAGTGGCTGTAATTATGTAAATACGTTTAGCTTTGCAAAGATAATTCATATTAAATTTGGTTGCCATCCGTCGAAGTTGTAATTTTACTTCCGGCAGTGACCTGATTTCTCGTGAGTCTACAAATACGTATGCCAAACTTCATTCCAATCAGTCAACCTGTTTAGACGTATCGTGTTCACAGGCACAAATTGGTTTAAAAAATCGTCAAAACGGTTTCAGGGGATCTCAAAACGAAGATGTGTTGAATTCTGGAAGATGTGTTGAAGGTTGAAGATCATTTTCCGGTGAAATGAAGCTGGCATTTAAAGTCGGAGGAAAATGAAAAGCATAGATCATCGGTAACTAAGAATAAAGGATATATAAAGATTTGTAGAGAAGCTGAGCAAAGAAAGATTGGATTAGATGACCAACATTAATAAAGGAAGTGAATAGAAACTTGAACAGAAGAAAAAGAAGTAAAGCAGGAACCAAGGAAAAATAGACATATGAAGTACTTCATATATTATCGCGGTTAAAATTGACACGACATGGAGTTCTTGTTAATTAATTACTAGTATTAATGTACTGAATTTATTCATTTTCAGTTGACAAAATACAAAATAATAATACAAATATTTAATGCTTGGATTAATTCGTGATTTATGACGACACTTATAAGTATTCACTAGTTAAGCGATTAAAAAACGCGAACGTAAGTACTTTCTTTCTTGAAAATTTAATAAGCACTGAAGAGAAGAGTAAAAGCGATTAATCGGTGATTTCACGGAACTGAGTGCCGTGAAGTATTTGGAATTTAAACTTGAAAACTGCAAACGGAATGTTCTAAACTAAAGTGGGGTTCATCTTATATATAGATCTTTTTGAAGACCCTAAATGGCCTGCTACCAGCAGTAAAAAAACGAGGGGAATATCCCTGCTTGCAACAGCTTCGCCTGCAATGCAGTCCATCTTTCTCTAACTAGTTAACAGTCTATTTCTATTCTGCTTTAAAGTAGATAGTTTCTCAAAGTACTAAAACAATTGGGGGGGGGGGCTTGCAGCGAGTATTTTTTAGCGGTCGAAAGACCAAATCTACCAAAGGCTTCCGAAGAGTAACGACTGCATATGTTCGTTGCAGCTGTGTAGCTAAATCTGATGACTAGTCATTGTTCTATATAGGGACTACATTTCATATAAAGGTCATAATGTGAACGTAATTGAATATGCGGGTGTTTACATGAAGCCGAACGAAATGCAGCAGAAGATGCTCGACACATACTTATACTGTGATTTTAACTTCCTTTCAATCTGTAACGCCTGCAATAGTGTTCTTAGATAGAATGCGAGAAATTAAAGCTGATTAGAACTGAATGCGAAACTACCACAAGTACAGAATGGGTCATCCTTTGAATCAATCCTGAATTGATGGGACCGGAACATACCATGATCGTTTCCTAATCGGCAAACGAATGAAATAATCCCCTTATTGGTAAAATACATAAACCTCGATATAATGCGATTAATCCTACATTTTTTCCCAGATGTTAAAACAGATTCCGACCATTTTTCTTGGAAAATATGGAAAAGATATGACTTCAACTGAAGAAAAAATACCTACGGATGAAACTTTAGTTCGACCACCGTATGTTGATGGCAGAATTCAGCCAATCAGTTTGAATGAGCCGGGCTCTAACATAATTGAAGTTTAATATTAGATCTGAGCCCACTCAAGAGACTCTCACGGATATCTAAAATTATCCAAACTTCTAAAGACACTTATAAAATCCAAGAATATCACCGATGAACTTATCCTAAAAAGACCATAAGTTCTATACATTTTAAAATACTAAACGCTTCCGCCAAAAGACACGACAAGACTATCGAAGTTTAATTTTCTAAATTGTTTTACGGATCCTGACAATATATTCCCAAAGCTTCCGAGGAAGAAGCGCTTTAAATGGATCCATCTGTATAGAAACCCACCGAATTGGGATAAGATATATTTTTAAATTAAATGAAACTTGGTGCAATGGAAATATGAAGCCAGAATGAAGAACCTCAGCCACCACAAATACATCACATACAGCATACAAGCGCAAAGTAACAGACGAGTGCCAAATCCCCTCACGAAGGGGTAGTCGACAACAAAGCTAGGTGACGGTTTGGTGCTAGGACCAACCCTGTGCACCATATTGTACATCGAGCTACTGCAGTTGCAACTTTCAGCCGGCATCTGCATCGTCGGCTTTACTGAAGATACGATAATAGTTGCGGCACATATGAAAGAACCAATGCTAAGCTCGATTGCTGCTAAGCTCGATTGAACCAATGCTAAGCTCGAGATTGTAAATAATTGGACGACAAATGTAGGGCTAGATCTTGGATTGGAGAAAACGAATGCCATACTACTAACTGGCAGGAGGAGAGTCAGTAAAGTCAGAGCAACGAAATAAAATACCTGTGCGTCACAATTGACAAATCCTTACGGTACACTGCTCACCTGAAGTCAACGGCGGATAGAGCCCTAAATGTGCGACACAGCTGAGAAGGTAATTGCCAAGAGAAGGCGGGCCGAAACCTTCCAGAAGGAAACTATTGTACAGTGTCATAAGCTCCATCGTACTCTATGCAGTTTCACTATGGGTGCAAGGGTTAGACAGAAGTAACACTAGAGATAACTTAACCAAGGTGCAAAGTTTGGGAGCCCTCGCCATCACATCGGCTTACAGGATAGTGTCTACGCCGGCGCTTTTAGTAAATACAGGGACATTCTCCTTGGATCTGGAAGCAAGAGAGTGGCTTGACATATATGACCAGAAAAAAATAGCTTGCATATTAGTAGAGTTGAACTGAAAGCATCCCTGGTTGAGACATGGTAACAAAGCTGTACGGGAAGATAAATTACCATCTCACGCAGGTCCTGATAGGACACGGCACTTTCGTATTTGCACGGTATGAACAAAATAGAGAGTCCGCTATGTGAGTACTGCTAACGCGAATACGCAGAGAAACATAATGGAAATGATTATGGGTGAAATAAGTACACCAATAAATAGAGGAAATGCCCTGCTCAGAAGCGAAAAGACATGCCGGGCTACAGAAGCATAAACCCCGGCCGTGAGAGGACAAAAGAGTCCGATTAACGCCATAGGGGGCGCTAGGTCATACTAAGACGAGATAGGTGAAGATCACAGGAGGGCACGCGAAGGTCCAGCAACCCGAGAGGGTGACCGGGCTAGCAAAATATACCCAATGAAGGACACTCCGAAGTAATGCTAACTGGGTTCCAGAATGCCTGGAGGGAACCCCGGGTGACTCACTATGCGCGGTTTTTAGGGCTTTAGGAGAAGTTCTTAGGGCTGCCGCGCCTGCATTGCGGGCTTGGCGGCGTAAGTACTAACAACCGACATATGCCTGCTTGCTGGTCGGCCGCGCGGCGCCCAGTCGCGACGTCAATCACTCGCAACGTCTGCTGAGCAGGGTTTTAACCTTAGACATCCGGAACAAAAAAAAAGGCTTCATTACGGGACATTGTCTTCTAAATTACAATATGCGTTAAATTTCTAGAACCCAACATGTCGGTTCTATAATGATAAGGCATAATTTGTGTGTATGTCTGGTAGCATCGATCTGCAGACTTATATTTTTCGGAAGTATGACAGTAAATGCCGCAAACATAGGGAAACAGTCTCTCAAAAGAGTCATATGATTTATCAAAGAACTAAGACTGTTTAAAATGACAAGAATGGGCATGCTGCAAAAGATCTTTTAGTTTGAAGTGGGAGGGGTGACAATTCTGCTCCATGCAGTAATAATAATAATAATAATAAATGCAAATCAGCAAGAGAATTATTATCAAAATACCCTACCGGCATATGTAAAAAAGGCCTAGCATATGATACCAGATAGTTACATGGGTAACTAAAATCTATAATATTTCTGTACACGAGTGATTTCGCCGAGCCATGTTTTAAGAAATACTTACAGGCCAGGTAAATACGCTTAAGATTTATTGGAAAACAAGATAATTAAAAATTAATGCAAAGAAATTCTTATTATACATGATAATGAGTCAATTAATTTAACATGCTTTGTGATTTGTAAAATTTCCTTTTACACTTGTAATTTCATTGCGGAATTGTTTCTTTCTTTATTTTCAAGTTTGACTATGAATTTCAACTTCACATTAATTTCGGTTTTCAGTTTAATATTGCTATAGAATTTAATTCTACTAAAAACAAGATAGTGGTTCTTTCAATCCGCAGGAGGGGGAATTATAAATGTAAATGCAAAAGAAAGGAAAGAAAAGATAAGAAAATCGGAAGAGTCTACAGATATAAAGGATGTCGTATAATACTTAGCTCAATACATGGTTACTTAGATTTTATTTAGACTTGAATTGTAGATTTATAAATGATTGCAAAGAAATTCTTTGCATTAAGATTGACTATAGCGCTATGTTGATTAAACCAGTTTTAAGGCTGCGATAATCGCTCGCTGACCAAAAGATAGGCCTGATCTGCAATTACAATGCTAATTGTGGTTTCGAGATGCGCGATGTTGGTCGCTGCAGTAACGAAGATCCCAAATCGAAATTGCGTATCCTCGATATTAGATTACGTGGACCAATACCTCGGAATTCTCGAATCGTAGCCTCAAGTCCAATAGGAGTTGGGGATTAGGCCGTGAATATATTTATAAAGACGAAAATCGTACGGCTTACTGAAAATTTGACGGGCGGAATGAATGTTTGAGTGATAAAATGTTTCCGTTGAAATTCTCGGAACAAAAAATACTTGTTATCGGCCACAGACCTCTGGTTGCTGTAAAGAAATAAATATTTTTTTTTATGTTAGATATTGTTTTGATTTCGGACATTTTGCTTGGATTGGATCATGAAAGCTTGATTATTTCTTTTCTTAATTAATTACATCATATAATTAAAAGGATAATTTTATACGGTGTATAATTAGAGAACCTTCGTTTGAATCGAATGATCTGAAATGTATATAGGTAAATATAACAAACACTGACTCACGGGTGCATTATGCATTACATGCATTCATATTCAGAAGATGATTCTTTTCCCATGATGAGTATAAAATTTAATTATTTTTATTGGAATAATTTACTTCAATGGATTTTTAATTATAAGGTTCATTTATGTTTTAATTATTTGATATATTAATTTGATAAACATTGTATTTTTGTAAAATAAAAATTTTTCTTTATTTGGATCACTTGTATTTGTAAGATTTATTCAATATAGATATTCCAAATCAGTGCAGTACTTCAATTTTATTTTTGAAATATTCAAGTTCTGGAACACCTGTAGATTCTTTTCCTATTATTAATGACCATTTAGAGAAATAAATAACGTAAAAAACCTATTACACCAGTCCAAACAAGTTATTATTATACATATATATGAGAAGCGTTAAACCAAAATATTCAGTTCACCTTTCGAAATTATTCCCATATTCAGACAGACAGTAATCAGCATTGAGATTGCATCTGTTTAGGTTGAAAATTGCTCATGGTGATGATTTGAAATAATTGACTGCGATAATTCTTAAACGCTATAAACGGTAAAATATTGGCGTGCAATGAACAACTACACCAAGAAGGTAGTCTTTTATTACCGAGTTCATTTTCAAACCATATTTAGTAATAATATTGACTTGTGTATTACTTATATGGAGGATATTTATGTATTTGGAGGCTTTCAGAATCTAAATATTAGGAATTAGAAAATACATACAGATTTAATTGAATTAACATTAGAAAATTTATAAAAGCCGTACCAATATTAAGGAATAAGTTATTAATAAATTAAAAACAATTCCATCAAAAACTTACACTGTTGAAAATATTTCTATAATTATTAGTCCACAGAATATTTAATAATTTTTGTTATAAAAGAACGATTTCTCCTTATTTCTGATTATCCGATATATTCTTTTGTTTCTTCTTCATTTTTGATTGATTTATAATATAATTCACAGCATTTTGCATTTGAAACTTATTATTTAAATAAGTTCACACCATTAAGAGGAAATGTAGTAGAGCGACATCAAACATGAACCACGGCACATACCACTTCGTTGATTTAATCCATAAGGCATATCCATAAGCATAACTGTTCCAGCACGTCAAAAAGCAAAAAGGATCCTCACTATATTCACAGCCAGTCTCTTTTTCCCATTTACTGCTTTCTTCTCTTACATTTTATACCGTATTTTCCTATACATTTCCAGTCTCAGTTTTTCAAAATTATCTCGTATTTATTCAATCCCATTAAATTTCTATTTGGGAACTCACATTTATCACCTTCTTTTGCATTCGATTAATCTTCTCATTCCGTTCGTGTTTCCTGCGTACTTTTCCTGTCTTATTCCTTCCATATAATTCTTGCCTCTGCTTAATTTCTCTACTATTAGTACCCATTTTAACTTCTCGTATAATATTCCTTATCCACTCGTTTTTGTTTAGCGATTTGTCATCATAAACCCCGCATTTCGCACCCTTTGATTTCTCCTTCACCCTTTCGTTACACACGCAAGTTTTTGACGATCATTCCTTTATATTTGTCACAGTCCAACCAGGTGCCATTTTTGTCATCCTTTTTTCAGCCATCATTCATACATCCATTCTCCACCATCATCTTCAACCACTCGTTCTAATAACCAGCTATTATTAATATTTTATCTTTAGTCCTTTGTTCCACATACTCATTATCATTACCTACCTAATACTGTAATAGTACTCATTATAATATTATGCTGTATATATATATATATATTCATGGCAAGCTGGGGGAGTATTAGTGGGGAGAGAAAGAATATGGTCATTGGCATACGCTGATGAC
>WYDF02066646.1:0-11573 GCA_009867245.2 Adranes taylori
CTATGAAGAGCAGCTGTCTCACAGAATTAATGTTTGCCGGAACAACAACTGAATTTTGGACAAGGAGATCAAAGAGAAGTTTGCAACTAAGTTAAAACTGTTGCAGTTTAAAAATGAGTATTTGTATACCTGATGTTTGTGTGTGAAGCATAATGATCCGTGAGCGAAAATTGTGATCCAGGAAAGGGGGAAAAATTTGAAATATTTGAGAAAGATTCTTGGGTTAGAAACGACGACCATCATGGACCGTGGGTCTTGCATATATCTTTGCTTACTTCTGGAAGCAGATGGTTGTGTACGTTTCAGAATTTACCGTTTTACGTTGCACCAATTGCACGGTTGCAACGTGTGCAGTTTAAAAAAAAACTGCTTCGTACGCGAACAACTCTTGTTGGTTTTGGCTCGCCTTGAAAAAAATCCAGAATGTTGACATCTGTTAATTTTTGGGTTCATACTCGTAGATCCTAAATCTGTCACCTGTCACCATGTCATAGAAATTGTGATCGTATTTTGCAAGCACTTCTTTCAAACATTTGAGGAGAGCTTCCTTTCGAGCGATTGTGAAATGATGTTGTATACACAGCAAACAAAACTACAAGAGCACCAAATACTGATTTAATATAGAATGTATACTGGCTCCACTAACATTCGAGGATTCCTAACCTGACGATAAGTCTACGACGATCAGTTCACGCACAGCATCAATTTTTTCCGTAATAGCAACTGATTTTGGACAAGAAGATCAAGGAGTAGTTTCCAACAAAGTTGAAAAATTGTGCAGCTCAAATAATGACATAGTATAGGAGGAGAAATTTGCTAATTCTTTGAAAATGTCGGTTTGTATACTTTATGTGTGTGTGAAATGCATAATGATGCGTAGTGTAATAGTGCGAGCCCTGAAATAGAAGAAACAACTTGAGAGATTGCAGGTATGATATTTGAAAGAGATGCTTGGGTTAAAAAGAATAAACTACTTCTCCCGGTTGGCTTTGTTTATTACTCTGAAGACTTCTGGCAAACAAATGGTTGTGTACTATTCATAACTAAGAGTTCTACATTGCACCAGTGGTATTGGGGTACTGGATGCGATTTATGCAGTTTCTAAAAAAACAAAACAAGCGTCCACTTAGTGGAACTGCTTCGTGTGCTTCGTGTGCAACTTCTGCTGCATTTGGCGCGCCTTGAAAATCCCAGAAAGTAGACTGCTGCTTTTAGGCTCATACATGTAGATCCACGATTCGTCACCTGTCACCATGCCATAATAATGTTTTAAAGCATTGCGATCATATTCTCCGAGCATTTTGGTCGAACAATTGACACGAGCACATTTTTGAGAGGTTATCAAATTGTGTGCGATCTAACGAAAACAAATCTTTTTGGCGACTAAATGGTGATGCAATATTAAATGCATACTGGTCTTACTAATTGCTCAAGGATGCCTTAATCTCACGATAATTCTATGATGAGCAGTTCCTTCACAGCATTAATGTTTGTCGGAACAACAATTGATTTTGGGCAAGAAGATCAAAGAGTAGTTTCCAAAGTAGCTGATAAATATAGCAGTTGAAAACCCGAGATAGTACGCGACAAAAAGTTTGGGAATTCTTTGGGGGTTTGTATATTTCATGTATTTGTGAGAAGCATAATGATGCGTGGTCAAAAAGTTTAGGGACTGAAAAAGAAGTAAAAGTGACAGATTGGAGGTAGGATATTTGAAAAAGATGGTAGGGTTAGAAAGCATGAACAAGGTTTGGCGGTTTGTTTCGCTTATTTCTCTGAAGACTTCTGGTAAACAAATGGTTGTCTAGCATTCAAAACTGACCGTTCTAAGTAGCACCTATAGTACAATTGCGATATGTGAAGCCCTTCCGAAAAGAAAACAGGCTAGAATTTGCTTGGAACCGCTTCGTACGCGCACAACTTTTATTGAACTTAGCTCATCTTGAAAACCCAAGAAACTCTACTCTTCTTTATTTTTGGCTCATACGCATCCATCCATAATCCGTCACCTATCACAAGGATGATAATGGACATGTTTTGAAGCTCCGTGTGGTCATATTTTGCGAGCATTTCTTTCGAACAATTAATAAGAGTTCCTTTTCGAGGAATTGTCAGCTTATGTGGGTTCAAACGCGAACAAATCTTTTTGATAACCAAATGGTGATGCAATATTAAATGTAACCTAGACCTACTGATGCTCAAGGATGCTTTTAATCTCACGATAATTTTATAGCGATTAGTCCACGTACAGCATCAATATTTGCCAGAACTCCAACAGATTTTGGACAAAATATCAAAGAGTAGTTCGCAACAAACCTGAAAATGTAGCAGCTGAAAAGATGAGATATTCTAGGAGGAAAAGTTTAGGAATTCTTTTTTGTATACTTGCTGTATGTGCGAGAAGCTTAATGATGCATAGGATAATAGTGCGAGCACTAAAATGGAGGGAAAACTTTGAGAGATGATAGATAGGATATTTGAAAGAGCTGCTTGGGCTAAAATGAATGAACCATCTTGGTTTTGCTTATTTCTCTGAAGATTTCTGGCAATATGGTTGTGTATCATTCAGGATTAGCCGTTCTACGTTTCACTATGGTACGTTTGCCACTGTAAAGTTTTTCCCACGCAACCATTTGCAAAAGACTGCTTTGTGCGCGAAAAAATTTTGTTGGATTTGGCTTCTCTTGAAATATCCAGAAAGCTGCTATTTATTTATCGTTTCACACATGTAGATGCATGATTTTTCAGATGCCATAGATATGTTTTGACCACAGCAATCGTATTTTGTGAGCAATTCTTTCGAATAATGTATACGAGCTTCTTTTTGAGCGATTATCTATTTATGTGGGATCTAACGCGATCAAATCTATTTGACAACAAAATCTATTTGACGACCAAATGGTGATGCAATATTCAATGCATCCTGGTCTTACTAATGCTCAAAGATGCCAAATTTTAGGAGCTAAAAAATGAGATGGGAAGAGAAGCTTGGGAATTCTTTGAAAATGAGGGTTCGTATACTTGATGTTTGTGTGTGAAGCAAAATGATCCGTAAGTCAAAATGTTAGGCAGAAAAGGGGGAACATTTGAAATATTGCAGGTAGGGTACTTTAGAAAGATGCTTGGATTAGAAAAACTGGTACATCTTGGGCGGTTGATTTTGCTTATTTCTTTGCTTACTTCTGAAAGGAAATGGTTGTGTACCATTGTGCAGCGAGATGTACAGCTTTTGAAAAACAACAGCCGACAATTTGCTTAGAACTGTTTCGGACGCGAAAAACTTTATGTTTTTTAGCTGTCCGAAATATGGAAGTGAGTGATCACATACTAGTAGTTCCATGTAAAGTGTATATTCTGCTAAGTTAGCAGGATAAGTAGTCGTAAATGGAATGTTTTGGTACGTAGGTATTAGCTGAGGCCCTAATTGATTATATTGGTGGTTTTGCAGTTTGATATGTCTTGTTAACTGATAAACAGAACTTTGTACTTATTGGGTGTTGTTAGCTTACTGGGCGCCATTGGAGGTGGTCTTGTCTTTCTCTCTTTTTGTTGTTGTGTAATAGCTCTAACATAATAATCACCTTCTTAGGCTTAGTATCTTCTAAATAATGTTGTGGTGAGAACTAATTTTTTAGCTACATCAAAAAATGGTTGAATAGTTGTGAATGTTGTATTCCAATTCAGTTAAAGAATTAAATCTTCCCCATACCTAAATATAAAATGTATGATCCAAAAAAACGTTTCGAATGGTCTACTTGGTAACAAGTATTGTAATTTCAATAATCTCCTATTGAGGATCAGTATATTAACATTATTTTGATATACTTATAAGACGTTTGTGTTAGTTTTGACTTACAGACAACGTTTTTAACATATCATAGTAAATAAACAATATCTAAATACGAAAGAGGTAGATTCTTTAGTATACAGCTTAATTAGAAAGTTTCACTTTGGTAAATCTTTGGACTAACTGGGAAATGACATGTACTGAACAATTACTCCCATCGGTGTGAAGTAAGTACATTATTTTTGTGCCAACTTATATTACTTAGAATATAACAAACTCGTGGCTAATATTAAGAATCTAACACTATCACGGGATTGCCAAATCATTACCTAATTATTGCGCAATTTCTAACCAGTTTAACGTTATACATAACCCCAAATCATCAGCTCAATAATCTGACGGGCATCTTGGCGACCGTTAGAAATTTGAATTCAAATTAGAATTTGATGACGTGGACTAATCAGAACGCTGGGTCTTAATGACGTCATCGCAAGAGGCGGACATGGTCTAGTGAACTGTCAGAAGCATAGTGCAATGGATTAAGTATTTAACATTCTTCTATTTATTTTTTGTTACTTCAAGTTTGTCATACTCCACTGTAATCATCGGACATTTTAAGTAGTGAGATATCATTTACTTCTGTGTTGATATGGCGCGAGGTTGGAAAATAGGCGTAATGGCTATTGCAAAAGCCTAGTTTGTAGTTCGTAAGTAAATAAATTTATTTTTGTAGGCTCCTAGGCGTTGTTTCAGACGAGTTCTTTACCCACTTCTGGGATTATCTTTATAAGTGACACATGCCTTGCGAGGGCTTAAGCATTTAATTACAGAACTTACAGAAAATATTCTTAGTATCACCAACTTCCATCTGCAGATATCGCTCCATAGTATGGTAGCCAAACGGCTTATTTTACGAAACCTGATGGTTGTTTTTTACTCTATTCCAATATATATGTGTCCTGTACCACTCTCAATATTTATTGGTGAGAGCGTTTCGTAAAAGCTAAAGAACCACCTGGGCAATAAAATAAGTCATTATACTCTAAGCAAAAGTTTCTATTGCTGTGCGTCTGTTATTGTTTTTGTGTCCACGTCTTAAGTTCTGTATATTTTGAACATGTTTCATTTCTATAGGTATGATGTTAGAATCGTTATGTGTATCAATTGAGATGAGATAATTTTGTCGTATATATAATTTAATTCGTTAATCGTAGTTGGTTCTCAGCAACTCGCATAATTTATATTGTATTCTACATCCTTTTCCATACTGTCACATGTAGTTGCATTACTCAATATTATTGTAATCTAATTTTACCTAAGATTCAGGTATCACCGGGTGCTATTGTTTGTTTTGCTAAAATACCTGTATTAGTTTCTCATAAAACCGGAATTTGAATTAATTTTTCTGCTCTAGATTCAACCTCCATTTTGTATTCAGAAATGTTATTAAACTTATTTAAATTTCGGTTAAAACATTGGATATCCTTGGCAAATGCTTGGCAAAATTTTTATATCCTTGGTAAAGAATTTTTTTTCTATTTAATTTTTTTTTTCTATTTCAGTTATTAGATCTTGTGTATTTTTTATTGTATATTTCGGTTTAAACTGTATTTTATTATGAACTGATTTATAAATTTTCCTATTTATTCTGTTCATTGAAGCTTATTATTCGTCATATGGGTTGGTCTGTTTGTGTAGTTGTTTTATGTTATAGTAGTTTCAAACTTTATAATTTTTCTATAACATATTGCTTTTGCAATAAGTCTCAATTGATTTTATTTCATGATCTTTCATATTGGGTTATAAATTATGTAGGTGAATAGAATGCAATACAAACCACAGATTTATAATCTTTTTTGTGTATAAGCTCGATTAACCTGGATTTTGTTGTTTTTTATATCTATAATACGTAAAATGCTTTTAATCACGTTCGTTATTTTGGATGGACAAATTTGTTTAATTCAAATTATAGTGCAAAGAAAGTTACGACATCTTCGTTTCCATTTAGCAAATTTTCAAAGATAAAATTTATCGAACTAGCGTATGACAAATTTGTTATTAAGTAGGAATAAATTTTTTGACGGAAAAAAATATCTTCTCTTAAATAGGTAAAGCGTGAGAATTCGTTACATTCGTAAATTCGTTAGAGTCGACTCGTTATTGATGGTACTGCTTCGATGAGGGTCTCGTTGATGAGTTGATTAATTAGCGAAGTTGATCGTTCGGCGGTGTGGTAGACTCGACGATGAGGTGGATTCGTCGGTAATCAATACGGCTGGCTCGTCGATATATTGGTTGTGGCTTCTCCCCTTGGTCACGTTTTTCTCCAGGATGCTAGAAGGTACAGTTAGAGGATATGGGGGAGAAATGGAAAATATTTGAATGTGAGGAAAACATGGAGAAATGAATATTTAGAGGATCGAAGGATTCAGCCGAAGATATAAATTATGTATATTGTATGTACCTGATTTTGTTGGCCTAGAAATTTTTGGAGACGCTTTACTTCGAAATGCCTAGTTATATTCATTTGTGCGAAATGCTTGCTCTGACATGAATATTTAGTCTTTTATTCTTTTTGAGTATTATTGCTGATAACGAGCGAAATGCGCACTCGAAGTTATCAGAATATGAACCAAAATGCGTTTTGTTGAAACTGGCTTGGATCTGGTATTTTATTTTAAAACAGAGATCTTTGGCGTCCGATTCTGAGGTAGCTCTGAATGATGGCAGCGGTAACTAGGCAGCGCCCATGTCAAAATTTCTGCTAAAATCGTTAAGAAGGCAGATGTTTCTTCGAATCAAAGATGTTTGTTTAACCGTTGCGAATTTTAAAGTGTAATATCTCATAGCATGTTTGTCAAGATTTTATAACTAGATACATCTAGGATAGGGAGTTCTCCAATCAAATTTGATATGCAACTGAACAACGAGCTGCAACCCCTTTCTACTACGGATTTTCCACCAATCGCTGGACGGTGGCGGCAGCCTTTACGTGAAAACAATTCGAGACGGTGTATGTTTTTTACAAATAATAGAAAATCGTGTCACCTTAATTCTGGTTAGATTAAGGTAACGCTCAAATGCTCATAAAGTTCATTAAACATATTAAAAGTAGTTTGTCCAAAATTCGGTGGCATTGAACTCTCGTCCAGACGAGTTTACTCAAAGTTTAATAAACTCATTAAGAGTTCTTTGTTCTAAAACGGGAGGTCCTAACAATCCTTTTCTAGACTGCCAAATGAACTCAGGTTTAACACCCTTACTATGACTTGTTTATTCGAAATCTAACATAGTCAAAAGTGAAGCAATATAAAAAGAATGCGCGGGAAGAGCAAGCTGCATAAAAGAGCAAGAAACATATTTCGCTCTCTTGATATGTACCATTTTTTTGGCTTGTATTCTACATTTGATGCGGACACACAAAAAACGTAAAAAACATTTGTTTAACACGAGAGACTATAATCGCCTTAATCCCTTCTGACATGTATTCTCATTTCACTTGAACAACTGCAAAAGGGAAGCTCATCAAATACGAGTGATTTATTCTCCGTCCCACTCTTTTGATTATTTATCTCTAACACACGAGAATACAAACGTTGTTGGTAGCTTGCGGGAGTTGACTTCAGCTCCCACTCTTCACTCGAGATGCAATGTCTGTGTACTTTCTGCCGTGGGCTCTAACTTCCACGTATCCTCCTATGCAACGAAGTATGAACGTCGCTTGACTTGTATCAGTAGTCGACAAATGTTCCTATACGTAAAGTTCGCTGAATGCATGTATAAAAACCATACGTCGTAAATCCTTACGTCGTTCGAATTATTTTAATTAAATTATTAATTCTTGATTTATTCGCTGAATTTATAATGTGTTGGTTAATGATTAGTTGATCGACGAATTGTTTTATCTCATTTGTCGATTTCGTGAGGCTATGTACGATATGCCAATAATATAGTATTGGTTGTACATGTAGTTTTGGTATTTGTGGGTTCATGTGAGTTAGTTTTGTGATTGCCAATTTTGCCTTGTGGTTTCTGTTATTTTTACGATGGTTTTTGTTTTTCTCTGAATTTGCTAAGAAGATTTTTTATCTTGCTATAATTAGTTTTGTTTATAAATATTTATGTTTTTTGTATATATAGTTTTTTATCTAGTACTACAAGTCCTGCGTTTTTTTTTATAACACAAATCAAAACCTTGGTTAATACGGATAAACAATACGGATAACATGACCGTATTGTTTTCTATCAAGTGAGATAATCGAATTATTCTTTGTAGGAACGAGCTCTTAAATATATTGATCAACTTCCCAACAACATTGAGATTACCAACGAGGTAAAACTGAAGCAAGTTGATGGATTTAAAAGAACAGCAAGGTACTTTAATCCAAACGTTCTGCCACTTGAATCTGCCGCTCGTGAAGAAGCTTTGGATAATATGATTGTAGAGAGGATTGTAAATTATCTAAGCTCACACACATTGCAGTTCAAAATGTCCGACAGATCGCTACATGATATGAAGAGGGCTTTTACTGATGACGATGAAAATTCTCTTCAGGATATTGGCGAAGGTAAGAAGATATTAAATTTTATTCCATATTAATTTTTATCCAATATAAATTATATTGATTAGTAAATAATTATTAAATAATACAATACTATATACTAAGTTACATATCCTGTATTGTCACATATTTGCAACTTTCCAAAATTCTAGTCGCCTCTGCCGGTATATACCTTAGCTAATTCGTTGATTAAGTCATTAGTTCCCAAAGATAATTTTTTCAAAAAATTAATAAAACATATCACTGTGTTTAGATGTTTATTAGTAACAACTTTATATAGGACAATGGTAAGCTAAAAATACCACAGAGCAATATTCCAGGGTTATGTCTGGCGTGGTAGACATTTAAGTTTGCCAACGCTTCGCCAAAGTCGCATCTGGCATTGCCGAGGCTCAGAAAAAGACTTGCCTTTTTCTAAGCCTCGAGAAAAAGAATTAGGGTGTCGAAATAAATTTACTTTATTTTAAAATGAAAACAGTTTCATAGGAAGCATTTATAGGCTTTTTTTATCTAAAACGCAATATTTTTAGAAAACAACTAATTTTCTAAATGATTTGAAGCCACATGTTTTAATAATTGAACAATATAAAATATACAAAGGTCAACTTGAAGAGGAATAAGTCTGTGGGAGTATTATAAAATGCATGACACAGATACAATATTATTAATTATTAACCTGTGGTTCTAACCTAGATTTTCATATTTCAATACCAAGATGGGAAAAGAAATTATATAAAAAAGTGTGAGTGTATTACGATAAACAATAACTATTTATAACTCATATAAAATTTTAATAAACATAAATTTATATAAAAAGAAAGTTCTTCATAAATATCCACGTAATTAAAACAGTGATTCTAAATCAAAGCATGACGAAAGTTTTAATTTGCGTCAGAAACACCATTTTTCTTTGCCTAAGTTCTTTACTTCCGAAGAAAGTGTTGAATGAAAAGCAGCTATTTCTTTCTTGGAACACATAAATATCACCTTAATTAATTGTTTAACTTTTAACAATGCGCAACACATTGATAAGGTTAAGTATGATCCAAACATTATACGCGAATGATCAGACTATCTACTAGATATGCTTTATGACTAACTGTGGCAACGTACAAATGGCAACTTCGTATTTAAGATCAAGTTAAGCGAGGCAATTTGTAAATTATATGTCAACGGATGCTGGTTTCAAAAAAAGCGATTGCTGACTCCGTAACAGAGGTGAAAGTAGAGTTATACAGATTTGTCAAAAAAGAGCTGATAAATGTACTAAAAACGTTAAATCCAAGTAAATTTCCAAGACCGAATAACATACCAAATAAAGCATTAAAACTAGTTCCTGAAGAAGCTATAAATCATCAGTATAACATCATAAATGCAATAGTACAAACAGACTTATACCCTCTAAAATTGAAAATGTCATTTATTAATATTATTGCAAAAGACCCGTCTGTAATAAGCAATAGAAGACCGATGAATCCTTTAAGCAAACGCAAAAGTACTGTTAAAGAATTCAATACCAGTTCGGTTTTAAAACTTGGTAGCATTAATTCAGCAAGTAGCTAATTTAGACAATATTACAGAAGCAGCTAGGAAAAGTGTGAAAACTACCCTTTTACTATCCTTACTACGCGAAATGATTACAAGCTGCAATTATTACAAATCTTCCATCAATAACAAGAGCAGTAAAATTGTTTCTAGACTAGGTCTTTAACTAGGCTTTAGAGATTCCCAGGACAAAAAATTTGCATGCAAAATTACTTTAAAAAAATCAATATGAAGATGCAATAGAAGATCTTCCGTAGGAGGCATAAAACTCAACCCGTTTAAGTTCTTTCGCTTAAGCTTAATATACCATTACTTTATTTAGTTGCAAACGAACGTACGAAACCATTTTCGCTTTACGTGTATGAATAAGACTGTATTACAATGAATTTCAAATCTGATACTGTTATTGCACTTTATTTGGATGCATAAACATATTCAGCTCTCAGCAATTGGAAGTAAATAGACTGGCCGGCCGCCTTCACAAATTTCACCTAGCAGGCCGTATACCTTACCTCCGCTTCTGAGAAGTGAGGGATGTTTAGTTGGTTTTCTCTCACTTCGGCCTATCACTTCTGTTAATTTTATCATGCGTCGGAAACAATAGCTCAGAATCGGCAAGACCCCTCCTTCTAGAAAGGCTTCAGGATTTTGTGGTGCAAGATTTTCTATAGAACCATTTTTTATGTAGTTCCCCACACGTCTTTGTTTACGCTTTTGATTAATTCTCTCGCAGCCTATGCCTTGCTGCGGCAGATCGCGTTTTTTGCGCCTTTTTGATGTTTTTGCTGCGTTTCAAGACGTTCAAACCTCACGGGGTCACCGACCTTTCTATCGCTCTGTGTCTACTACGGGCTCCCGCTACGGTTCACTTTGTTTGCGTTGCACCAGTACCTACCCTTATACAATCTAACCAAGCCTCAAACTACACTGCCTTATACTAGTTTACAACATGTTACAACCATTTACACCACATTACACCACCATAAAGTTGCAACGAAATTCAGCAACGTCACGTCATGTAAATAAGTTCAGAGAAAATATTTTGCGTAGAAAATGCTAATCGGGGTTCTAATTACTCTATGGTTTGTCTTCATTGCACTTAATAGATTGATGAATATTGTCCCACCGTAACTACTTCCCATTTAAAATGTTGTAATACCCATATCAACAAATACTTAAAATCATCAATTACCAATTTCATCTATAAATGTAAAGCTGGTTGCATTCAAGAACAAAATAATTCATATTACTAGCAGCTAGTGGATAAGTGTGTTTAACTAGTGTGCACGATACGTAGTCTCTCAAAATATTACGACCGTTGCTCCTAATTCCGGGTTCAAGATTCCGGGTCAACAATGGCTTTCTAATCCACCAGGTGCAAGTTGAATGAATTTTTTCATTTGAACTATTTTTGAAATCATAATTTGCAATAAAAATATAGATGTGTCAACTTGTTTAAGTTGGTGGTTTCTCCACAATCTTGATTGAATTATTAAAGACAGATGTGCATACACCAAGGGAGATAGTTTTGGATAAATATAATATATTTAGAATATTTTTGATTTTGTAGGAAATAGAAATGTTGAAAAATAAATTCCCTATAGGAGACATAACAAAGTTGGAAAATTACAGGCCCATAAGTTTGCTGTCACATCTTTATAAGCTGTTCATGAAGGTGA
>WYDF02066657.1:0-11573 GCA_009867245.2 Adranes taylori
TTAATAATGTTATAAAATACTTTATGAAGAACTTGTTTTTTACAACTATAATTAAATATGGAAAATGCCGCCCCAAAATATATGCCGCCCGGTACGGACCGCACCCACCGCCCCTTCCTAGGTAGGCCACTGTCCATATGCCATATAGGTATGTAATACCTATAGGTATAAGAAAGATATAGGATTCATATTTAGACCATTTTTTCTATTTCACCTTAGTACGTCTCTTGTATTGAAATTACTGAAATCTGTTAATATGCAATTCAAAGAGAGGTCGATTTTTCAGTGTCTGTTTCAACGTATGTATGTTCAAGAATTTCTCTTTCCCTACGGGACCGATATCTGGATGAAATTTGGTGGACAGGTGTAGACTGCAGAAAGGTTTTTTCATTTTTTTATACATCCTATGGCGGACTGGAGCCATTTTGTTGTTCAGAAATATTGTATTCAAGCTAGGAGGCTGACTATGATTGAAACAAGGATTTTGCACACATATAGCGCGCTGTATTATGCGGCGAATAAAGAAAGTCTCATGTTGGCAAATTGTATAGGAAGCGATGCTGCCCCGTTTGAAGTTTAACAAACTTTTGAAATATCTCATGAACGATAAAAGATAGGACATTCGAATAAAATTTATTCTGTAGGCCAGATAAGGGCCCTTGAATTTTGTTTGAAACATTTTGTTTCTAAAATTACAATTTAACATATATACAGGGTGTTTCCTGTTCAACAGATTTGATTTAACTTTAACTGATTTGATCTTAGTTGATCTGATATGATCAGATTTAATCAGACTTGATCAGATTTGGACTGATTTCATCAAATTTGATGTGATTTGTTCTGAGTTGACCTGATTTGATCTTAATTGACCTTTTTTGAACTGATTTGATCTGATTTGAAGTGAATTAATCTGATTTGTAATGATTTGATTTGTTTTGAACTGTTTTGGTTTGATTGAATCTGATTAAATCGGATTTCATATTATTTGATCAGATTTCAACTGATTTGAACTGATTTGATCTGATTTGAACTGATTTGATGTGATTTGATGTGATTTGATGTGATTTGATCGGATTTGATCGAATTTGATCTGATTTGAACTGATTTTGATCTGATTTGATCTAATTTGCATTGATTTTACCTGATTTGATCTGATCTGTTTTGATCTGATTTGATCCGATTTGATCCGATTTGATCTGATTTGATCCGATTTCATCTGATTTGATCTGATTTGAATTGATTTGATCTGATTTGAGCGGTTTGAATTGATCTGATTTGAACTGATTTGATTTTATTTGATCTGATTTTATCTGATTTGATTTGAACTGATTTGATGTCATTTGATTTGACTTGATCTGATTTGAACTGACTTGAGCTTATTTGATCTGATTTGATCTGACTAGAGCTGATTTGATCTGGTTTGATCTGATTTTAACTGGTTTGATCTGATTTGATCAGATTTGATGAGATTTGAACTGATTTGATTTGTACTTATTTGATCTGTTTAGAACTGTTTTAATCTCCATTTTCTCGCATTACAGCCGCGGCTTTGCTGCGACCAGCGATATGGCCTAACAAAATTTCAAGAATGTTTTCTTATTCCTTTTTCCCGTACTCCTGTATTCCCACATTAAATATACAAAAACACGCACATATTCGAATGCAACTTTGTGTAAACATTTCAAGATTTTTATTTCTTATTCCCGTATCCTGTATTTCCGTGTTCGCGTATTAATGATATAAAAATACGCGCGTATTCGAATGCAACGTTGTGTCAAAATTTCAAGAATATTTGTTCCCGTATTCCCGCATAAAAATTCACAATAATATAAATTATGTATTCTTCTTATTTGGAGTAACTGTAACGTTGTGTCAAAATTTCAAGTCAAACAGTCGAGTATTTTCGAGTTTTGCGAAAACAAACATAGGGATGTTAATTTTTAAATATAAGACTAGCTAAACCACGCGACACTTCGCTGTGGCTCAGTCTGATATGAAATGTACCTGAGTCTGATATCAAATGGCCGCGGCATAGCTAAAACCAAACACAAAACGATATGGCCTAATTGCGACCAGCAATATGCCTAACAAAATTTGAAGAATATGTCTTCCCGTATTCCCGTGTGCTTTATGGCTTTAATTACCGCGGCCGCGGCTTTGCCGGGACCAAGGATATGGCTTAATAGCAGTTCAAGAATATGTATTCCAGTATTCCCGTGTTCCTGTATTACGGTGTTCCTGTATTCTGGTGTTCTCTTATTCCCGTGTTCCCTGTGTTCCCGCTTTAAGTATGTAAAAACACGCGCCTATTCAAACCAACGTTGTGTAAAAATTTGAAAAATATATGTTCTCGTATGCCCGTGTTCCCAATCTACACCAAACTCCATAGGATCATCTAATATGCTATGTTAAACTTTTCCTGAAAATTTAATCGAAATCGTTGGTGCGGTTTAGAAACCTATAATTTTTTTCCTTATTACCGTGATCCCGTATTCCAGATCTACAACAAACTTCACAGGATTACCCGCTATACTATGTTACAGATTTTCTGAAAATTTTATCGAAATCGCTTGAGCGGTTTAGAAGCCCATAGGTAACAGACATATTATATACATGGGATGATAGATTTTTAAAACAAAAAGAATTGTCAATCACATAATTTTTTTTTTAGAAAAATTGTTCCTTCTGACCTCACGCCCCTTTGTACATTTTACAATTTTATACTATTATTTTTAAGTTTAAAAAATCAAGATGATCAAAATTTTCAAGAAACAAATTCAAAAACAAAAAATTCAAAAAAATAAATTTGTCAAAAATTTGGGAAAAATGATTAATTAAAAAATTTGGCATCAGCTAGTTAGCTAATTGGATAGAATTCAGGCTGGAGGTAAGTTGGTTGAAGGTTACCGTTAAGTCCTTGTGCTGAGTATTGGTTGCGTAAACGTAGTAAACGATATTTTGGGCAATGGAACATGTAATTCGAGTAATGAAATGGAATATCAAACACGTTCTTATGTCTCAAGCCTGGCATCAGCTTCTTTAGGACAATGAGTTTGACAACTCAGCGCACTCCATGAATTAATTTGAACAACACCCTGACATCCATTATCACACGTCGGATTTCAAGAGGATTTAAGTTCAGTATGTCGGATATATACTGAAGCCCTGTGTTTCGCAAATTCACGCCCAATTTAGAGGCTATAATTTAAAAAAAAATTCGCTACACTATCTCAATGGAGTGTACATATTCATTATAGTATGGAGATCATACAACTGAACAGTATTCCAAATTAGATCTGACTAGCGCACAATATAGTATTTTAAGGCAGTGAATATTGAAGTTTCTACAGTTTCTATAGATAAATCCTAACATTTTAAGGGATGTGTTTACTATAAGCTCTATGTGAACGTAGAAAGTTAGTTTAGAATGCAGTGTAATACCAAGATCCGTAATATTGCACGTAGAATTAAGTTTGGCATCAGAGAAATAATAATCAAAGATATAAGGATGTTTTCGTCTAGAAAAATACATGCTTCAGCATTTGTGAATTTGCAGGTACATAAGATTGTTCTCGCACGATTTCGTTAGAGCATTAAGGTCTGCTTGTAAGTAGGATGCATCTTCTAATGATTCGGCAACAGAGTATATCTTTAAATCATCAGCGAAAAGAAGAAAGTCAGAATGAGTGAAGCAAGCTCCGATTTCATTTATGAATTAATTAAACAGAGTAGGACCAGAGTGTGAACCTTGGGGTACACCTGATGAGACATGAATCTGTTTTGAGACGCATCCTCCAACCTTTACTCCTTGAGTGCGATTTGTTAAGAAGTTAGTAAGCCACCGTCAATAAGCCAAAGCCAGCGTCAATTAGCCTACAGATCAGTACCTGATGATTAACTTTATCAAATGCCTTCGAAAAATCTGTAAAGGTGGTATGTACCGTATTCTTTTTTTCGAAGGCATTTAGCACATAATTTTGAAATGATAATAAATTTGGTTCACTTGATTTGACTTTAATAAAGCCGTGTTGTCCACTTATAATGAGAGGGTTGATGTGCAATGAGATATATAAGATAATCAGTTCATCTAGTAATTTTGGTATGACAGAGGACTTAGAAATTCCTCTATAGTTCTTTATATCATTTTTATTGCCCGATTTGAAACTTGCTACTAGATAGCTCTGTTTCCAAGTAGATTAAAAGAGAGAGATTAAATAGTAAGTAAACAGGATAAGTGATTGAAGATAGGTACTCCCTAATAAAAACGCTAGGTCAAGGGCCGTGAAGTTAGAATTATTTGACGACCTTCGTTCGAAACCAGAGTTAGAAGAATTAGACTGAACAGGGAAGTAGTCTGACGATAGATTTACCGCAAATAGTTCAGCTATTTTAATGTTATTATTGGCTTGATTGCCATCTAGAAACACAATAGATGAAATAGAACAACGTGATTCGTTGATAAAATTCCAAAATAATTTTGGCTTGATAGTTAAGTTATGTTCTGTAGTTAATGTATATTCAGAGTAAGAATGTGAAGCCAGCTGTTTACATTTATATCTTAACTCAGGCTCAGAATTTGAGGTTTTATATATTTTGTGTGCTAGTTTTGTCTCAATGATTAGCTGTTTTAATTCAGAGCTAAACCTAATAGGGAACTTGAATGCTTTATATATTTTTACTGTTACGTTGTTTTCAATAAATATATTAATAGAATATGCTAGTGGCTTCATTAATGGCCAAATAAGAAAATACTATGCCCCAATTAATGGTATTGATGAGATCATTTAAACCAAGATAGTCCGCATTTTTCAAGGCATAGTATGTTTCAATGTAATTTAGAGAGGATTGGTTAGCAGTTTCTAACAAGCATGAATAAGAATTGTGATGAATTGAAGTATGAAGAATGTTATCAGATGGTAATACAATTTTGAGATCAGAGATATTTAAAAAAAAACAAGATCTAAGAAAACCCCACGACTATTAACAATGTTATTGCACTGAAACAAGTTTAAAAAACTAAAGTAGCTGGTTGTTTTCCCATTTGACATTCGGTAGATTATAATCTCCAAACATAAAAAGTTTACTATCCAGGTTGACGTTCATTACTTCCTCAACGCTCTACTGTGCGCTTCTAGTGGTGAAGATGGATGGGTATATACAGCGCTAATAATGTAGTTAACTTCAGGCGTTGATAACGAAATAAAAATATGTTCAATGATCAGTATGGAAGTATGAGTAAGTGATGTTCTAAATTTATTATGTGCCCATATAAGAACTCCGCCGCCTGAGAACTTACTGTTAGTTGAGGTATTTCGATCGAGTCGATAACAGGTCAGGCGGACAGAATTCAGAGTTGAACCATATTATAGACAGATATTGAACCATGATTCACAAATGATAAGAAGATCATGATTAGAACAGTAGATAGCTTGTTTAATAGTAGATAGTTTTGTGCATATCCCACCTGCGTTTTGGTAATAAATATTTATAGGGGTGTTACCTCGTTTTCTTGTTGATGTGTATTGCTCATATTATGTTGCCCAGAATTGGTGATACGTAATTGTCCGCTGATATACTTTAGAGTGACTCCCATCTCACCGGTATCTCTACGGTTCTTATATTGCTGTTTCACCACATGTTCTGCTTCTCTCTGTCTGATGGTTAAATCCTTAATAATACGGACTTGCTCGGTACTAACTTGATTCTTCAGCTTGATCTTATTGTTCATCACTTTGAATAAACTCTCTCTATCTTGCGTAATCTTAATAGCTCTGTTAGGCTTCGTTGCGTTGCCGATTCTGATAACTCTCTTAAGAGTTTTATCTACATTAATTGCCATAAAAATTTCATTTACCTTCTTCATAATGTCATGGTTGAGTATGTCGGATGCATTAGTGGATTTTAATTCCGAGACACCAACAATTAAGATATTTTTTATTGTAGTTCTCTCTCACTAATTTCATTTATTATATCATCTTCAGATATTTGACCAGCTAAAGGTGCAGGAGTTACATCCTTCCCATGTGTCTGTTTTGTTGTTGAGTTATTCAGGAGTGAGTTTACCTTTTCAGTTAGGTTACGTACATCTTCAACTAGGGATAATTCTCAGGCCTGTTTTACAACTAGTGCATAGAAAGTAGAGTGTGCGATTAGGCAGTTCCATGAATCTTAGTTCTTCCGGTGTTATATTCGTACAGATGTTATGCATAATCATATTACACCCATCACATTGAATGCGAGGGTCTCCTTCAGATAATGTCCGAAGACATAAATTACAATTGTTGTCAGCCATGTGTGTAATGTGAGGTTAGGACGTTTTGTTAAACGAACAATAGGCTTTGGCAATAGAATAAACGACAATACAATCACACCACACTGAAATGGAGTTTAAGCAAATAACATTACATAATTTATATTTTTTTAAACTACTCGAGGAATTAACATTCTGAATCTTTCAACTGTCAAAGTTTGTACCACATTACTATTTCCAGCAACTCATTGTTTATTCAACTCAAATTGCTATTGAATGAATCATATGAAAAGAAATTGTAGAATATGTGTTAAACAGAAATAATCAAGGGAGTACTAGCTAAATGAATGTGAAGGAATGGTGTGGTTAATGATGAAAAGATGAATGCAGCAAAATGTAAAGTGTGTATGACGTATGATGTAGAAGACACGTTTATAATGGAGAAAATTATAGTCGAAATTAAAAAAGAGAATGAAAATAATAAGAGGATGGCAGGAATTAAAATTAAAAAGCTTGGTTTTGGCGCATATTATTCCACGATATGGGGTTTTGGTAGGTACTTCATGTTTTTTTTTTATTACATCATGTTTTAGTGTTTAGTTGTAATTTGCTAGAATTTTAAATTTGGAATTATATTATAAATGTATCAATGCAATAGAGGTTTATTATTATTGTTAATTTTCAAAGTATTAATTAAGTTGTATAATTTTAATAGTGCTACTAAGTGGCGCAGGTAGGATTCGAACCTACGCTCCTAAAGGGGAACCAATATAATATTAGCAATTAGAGAGAACACTGTCCCTATAAATAATATCTATATTACCGATTATATCACATTCGTCTGCTATAAGTGGATTTTCAAAGATTTGATCCATATCATTTAGTAGAACATTTCCAACAAAATTATTGATATCCATATCATATATCCTCCTTCGCACAGTTGCTTTCGGCGCGTAAATATTTCCTCTCACATTAATTCCATCGGTGAATGTAATCTCGCCCGAAATTATTTGATTTCGAGTTTTGCTCAAATAGTTCTCTTGCAACCAAGTTAGATTTACGTCATTTAGATTGCCCTGAAATGATTAAAACATTTAGTAGTATTCATATTATTTTTAACACAATTTTTATTATGTTTAGAAAAATATACAGGTTGTGACTAAAACATTCTTAAAATATCTTTTTACTGCTCAAAGTGGGCTTAGTATATGAACCATTTTACGCCAAAACGTATACATTTTAGTTTCTGCATCTTTAATTTTTTTCGAAATTTTATTACATTTTTTAAGCTTTTTCTTATATTCATGTAATCAACGTTTACCTGAATTAAGTCTTACCTCAAGAATTAGATTTTCTTCAAAGTATCCTCCATTCACTGTTGCCTCATGTCTAATTATTGTATCTTTATGAGTAAACCATAGATTATTCATTAAATATTTAATATCCACTCCATTAAGTCTATTTACAATTGGGCCGTTTGTTATATCCATGTTTCCTGTATGAAAATAATTTTACGACAAATTTTTTAATTCATAACATTTGCATATAAAAAGTTTGGATACAAAAAAATATATTCATGAGTCTACTGAGATACTCGGACTATCAAGACAAGACTTATTAAATCATCTAAGGATTATTTCTACAATAAGAGTAGAAAGGCACTCTGTAGCTGATTTGTAAAATACAAACTTAAAACATCAAAAACAAGTTTTCATAATCTTGTGTTTGTCCATGACCCGCCTTGAAGATCCGCTAAATCATGTAGACTAACATTTGGAATTCACCTAATAATATTGGGCTTCCTCAGTTATGAACAATTATTCTGTGCTTCGCCGAAATTATTTTATGGCTCTTTAGGCAGCCATTTTGCTCAGGGTGTGAATCCCTGTTCTAAATAATCGCAAATACTGTTGATATGGTCTACTATAAAAACATATTATAAAACACAATTCATCCAATTTGTATTGTTAAGAACGTAATAAAATACAACTGGTCCTTCGAGTCGGATATTGAGATTTAAAATGAACTGTGCACTGTCAATCTTAACAGGTTCGTAAGAGCCACAAATTTGCTTGCTATCATATAAACAATCAGCACAACGACGGCGCTCCATATACGAATGGAGTCAGTCTTAGTTATTCGATTAGCAGATTTTGGTCAAGAAGATCGTACAGAGTATTATAAAAAATAAATCGTACAATTGTTTTCTTAACAAAATAAACTTGTCCTTCGAGCGGGATGGTACGGCTTAAAATGATTACGGTACAATTTGATCCTCAACAAGTACATAATTATGAAGGAGGATTGATTTGTTTAACACTGACCAGCCTTAAAGTGGGACACCTGTATAGTTTAATTTAAATTTGTTTGATTATCCAAAATGAATTATTAATTGCATAAGTTTAGTCTTACCCATAATTTCAATAGTTTTAATTTTATTATCCAAACCATCTCCGGCAGCAAAAAAGTGCATTTCAGTTAAATTTAAACCATTGACGAGAGCTTCATTGCAAATTAGGCTATTGATTTGTACGTTTTCCATAAATATTAAATCTTCCGCAATGACTATTTTTCCTGAATCGGCCAAAATGTTATTGATGTCCAATCGCTCAATGTGACCCTCAAGATTGATTTTATCCAAAGATACAATGTCGTTAGCTATAACAATAATAAACACTGTGAAAAATGTATTATTCAAACAGTGAAATATTTCACACTAGTACGTCTCTTGTATTCATATCACTGCAATCCGTTCGTATGTATTTCAATTTGGAGTTAATAAGGAACAATTGATAACAAAAAGAAATTTAAAAAAAATCTTGCTCCAAAATTTAAAAGAAAGATGTATTTTTAATGGCTGTGCGCATGTTCGTACATACGTACGTGTTTATGGATGAAAGTTCAAAGATTACTCGTAAACTATTGAACCGATCTGGATGAAATTTGTTAGGCCGATGCAGACCATTGTACGCAAAAGTGACTTTCATTGTTTTTCTAAATCCAATGGTGGAAATGCGTCATTGTTTTTTTATGCAGAAATTGAGTATTTAAAGGAGGATGAAATTTTGTACACATAGAGTAACCTTGTATTACGCGTCTCATGAAATTAGTCCCATGTCTCTATCATCTACAGAGCGCGACATTGCCACGTTTATGGTTTAACAAATTTTTTGATATATCTTAGAAACTATAAAAGATAGTACTAGAATAAACCATTGTATAGGCTACCTAAAGCTCCTTTGATTTTATTTGAATTTTTTTTTCTAAAATAACAATTTAACATACTTACGGGGTGATTGCAGTTTTGAAAACTTTGGGCCCCAAACAATAGTAGATAGAAAAAACTTATAGGAAAATATATTTTATGTTTTAGGTGATCTATAGGATGGTACTTCTACAATTTAAGGAATGTTGTTAACATTTGTTTGATTTCGGCCCCGGTTTTGGGCAATGGTTTGATTTGGGAATTTTAGGAGGAACTCATATTACACCCGAATTATTTTATTTAATTTTTAAGTATAATTTACATTTTGAATAACATAACGGTTTGAACTTTGTTAACTCCTTCTCCTAAATCCGCCACTGAGCGATTTTAAGAAGGCATTTAAAGGTATTGTTTACTATTTAAATGTTGAACTGTAAGATTACTACAGATTACAAAATATTAAATCGATTATTACAGCACTATTGTGCTAATTGAATTTAATAGTCAAAAAGGTGCCAGTTAAAACTAAGTAGATCAACCGTTGTTTTATGCAAAATATAATAAAACGTATGACTTCCTGTATATGACAAATGGCGTGGCGGTACAGTCCACGAAGTTTTTAAATTGGAAGCCAAAATTATAAAAATTCTAAATTATGATTAAAGCATATAAATAATGAGTCTTTTAAACAAGAGATGCTCACTTTAAATTGCGCATTTTTTTTCTATCAACATCCAATTGTCATTGCAGTGATATGACAAGTGACATTTGGCATAACAACAGTTTCAATGTAACCGTTGCAAAGTAATCCTTATAACAGAAAAATATTACAATATAACTTTAAATTTTTGGAGTTTTCGCAAGAATATGTTTTTAGCTTATTGCAGTATTATTGTACGTTATTAACGTTGTTTGCAGTCGCTTGTATAATAGAGTTTTAACATAGATAAAGCATACTACCCTCTTATGACATAGAGTAGACAAGTTTTGACAGAAGCGCCAAACGCAGAACGCTAACCTAATTTGTCGTTATATCCTATCGTGTACTGTTATATATTCGTTTTTAATTAGAATATTAGTTTTTACTAGAATATTTGTTTGATTGAAATACTCAAAGAATGCAGCGGTTGAGATTGACATCAAATGATGATATAAACCTGCTAAGGGAATGTGGCTCATAACCCATTTGCGAATCATACAAAATGAGTGCGGTTTATAATCCTCAACAAAGAAGGCGGCGATAATTCAAACCCTTTGCTTAAATCCATTAACTTATTTGGATATGACATTCTCCTGGAGAAGAATTCACAATACAATAAGCCGTAAAAGTTATAGTTTATTTAGATAATTCAAATGTTAAATACATCGCAAACTCACCAGCCACTGCATCCTATATAATCTTTTGAAAACCGAAATTTATTCAAACAATCGGCTTCTGTCAAATTATGATTTGCTTCAAGTTGAGCTCTATCCAAATTAAAAATATATATATAAGTAATTGCAGACTGTTCTTTCTAGACACCCGCCAAGAACTGTTCCTAAGTCGCTCTAAAACGGTACTCGTTCCGCGGAGCAGTATTTTAGAACGGATATTTTGTTTGACAGGTGTCATTTGAAAATCCAAGATGGCAGAAGACGGATCGTTTCCTGTTGTCATTCTGGGGAAACCCTGACTTTAAAATCTGTTGGGTGTAATGGTGTTCAACGCCTGCTCACTGGGGTCTTGGGGTTCGCGTGGGGAACTTTGCCCTGCACCGAGGCCTGCGTGGTCACTTTGCCCTGCACCTGGACCTGCGTCGGGACTCGGCTCTGCACCGGGGCCAGCCGTAGGGGAACTTGTAACTCGTATATTCAGATGTCAATGTTTAGTATTGCAGATCTCGGTATTACTGCTTGTCTACTTTTAATGATTCGCTTCAGCCATTCGACCCTAGATGGCTCCTCACCGACCCACTGTCTGTGATGTACTTCCAGGGTATTCAATGAACTCGTACTCGTATATATATATATATATATATATATATATAATATGTATCATATATAAATAAAAAAAAAGTAAACACAGAGCCGCGAAACGCACATGTAAGACTGTCACACAGAATTTAAATAGCAAAACCC
>WYDF02066668.1:0-11573 GCA_009867245.2 Adranes taylori
ATAAGTTCCGCAAACGTGATTTTTAAATTTGTTTATAAATTCAGTATGACGGAAAGGCGCCATATTTATTCAAAAAAAAAATCAGTTTTTAAACTAGGAAGCTGAAATTTTACACACAGTGGCTCGTTCGATGTGTCTGTCTTGTATAGAACGCGACTTCGGGGGGTTCAAAGTTTGAAAATATTTTTCAATATATCTCAAAAACTATAGAAAATTGGACATCAGAATGAACTTTGTTTATAGCTTATCTAAAGCCCCTGAAACATTTTTTTCTAAAATCATAATTTAACATATATACAGGGTGTTTTTTTGAAAATTTTGCGATCCATTTTCTCGAAAAGTTTCGCAGTAATTTTTATTTTAAATTTGTTGTATCGAAAGCTCCTTTAATATTTGAGGGATTAAGTGAGTTCAGAAAAACTTAGTGTTGGAGTAGTGTCGGACTTAGTGTCGGAGTAATATGACCTTGGAATAAAATTCTGCTCTAAATATAGCGGTTCCTATGAACGTTGGAAAAATGAAACTCATGGAGCATATGCATGTCTAAGAAGCCTCACTTGTACTAATACGGACAACTGAATATACTGAACTGATTTTGACCAATAAATTTTTTTTCAAAACACTTTTCCTGTATATTTATACAGATTTCAATAGCCCTTGTAATTCTATTTAAAATTATATGACACATTATGTGTCTAACTCTTATCGTGTGAAAGATATGTCCCTTAATAACTTAAAATTTCGTAACTTGTCGCCATGGCAACCGACATTGAACAGTCATGTAAAGCCATCTAAGGCCTAATAGCACATATATGCAAAGTTACAGGAAAAAATATTTTACGTTGTATGCGACCTATAAGAGTATAAGACATATACCTTGGTGCTTTGGCATTTGAATAAATGTTGTTATCAGTGGCGGGTACACATTATAATTTTGGGAGGGGTTCAAAATGATCATATTATTCAGAAATTCAGTTTTAAAACTAGAACACTGAAATTTTGATCGCATATAGTATCTTGTATTATGCGTCCACAGAAATTAGTACCATGTCTAAAACTTCTATAGATCGTAACGTTGCCACGTTTAAAATTTTATCAACTTTTCGATATATCTCAAGAACTATAAAAGATGGAATACTTGAATAAATTTCGTTATGTAGGCTACCAAAAGCTCCTTAAATTTTATTTGAAACATTTTTCTGTAAAATTCTATTTAACGTATTTACAGGGTATTTTCTGTTTTGTAAAATTTGCGCCATATTATTCCTTTTAGAACCGAAAACGATCTTTCGGCTTTACAGTTTGCGACGGGAATAATCCAATATAATCGATACGCAATGCAAACGATTGAGAAAAAATCGATCAAAAACGTCATTACTTTTCGCGTTTCGCTTTAAGGAAAAACCATTAGGTTGTAATTTTAGCAGCGACATTAATTGTTCTAATTTATAAAACAACTGTTTTTTCAAATCTTGAGAGTAAACATGTACAAGATTTTTAGCGGTTGCTTGCAACTCATCGCGGATAATATATAATGGTTTTGTGAGAAATCTTAACAACTTTATTATTTGACCACACGCTGAAACTGACCTAGTTGTTCCTCCGGTTCTAAGTGGCTTACTGAGGGCACAAGTAGCTTCTAGTCTTCTGAGTTGTCCAGGAGTTCAACATCTTGCACGCAGCTGAAACGAACTTACTACTAATTAGTAAAACAACATTAACGTTTTAACAAAAACGTCTATTGTTCTTCATAGACAATACAAACAAAGAAAGAAATGCACAATTAAATGTCAATTAATTCAGATGTGAAAATAAACACTAGCGCAATATTCGCGATTAGCAAGTAATAAATCAAAATAGTATTCCCGCTTAGTGCTACCATTATCGAGTGACTAAGACTTGTCGCGATTGACACTTTAACTGTAAATATATACTCTAGTGAACAGGTACACTATAGACCACCGTAATATTGCGGTTTACGCTTTTACGCTTACTGTTCTCGTTGCTGAGCATCATCGTTGCCGAGTTCACGCTGAGTGCTATCGCTGAGAATGTAATCAACGTGAACCGGGGTTAAAGTTCGCGTTGATTAGATTCACTCACTCTAGTTATGTAGGAAGTAGGAAAGGCAAGAGGACAAACAAAGCGATAATAAATACATGCAATAGAACAGTGTAGTATACATTGAAACGCTCATCAGATGTCTACTCTAACCTGCGGTGGTTGCTGGGTCGCACTGCTTAGATTTCGATTTGGCTGGTCGTCGGCATCGGCTGCTGCTGGCTCTTCGAGTTCATGAAATGAACTAAAATATTCTATATAACACGGTGTATATAGAGGCGTGAATCTTTTTCTAGGTTTGTGAATCGTTTCGAGGCGTGAATCTTTTCACAGAATCTTTTTCTCCGTTATACGGTCTCTACGGAGCCACTCACTCGATCAATTGTTACGTGGTACGATCCACGCTTATTTTTAGTGTAGCACAGCAGTTTCCACATCAGCGACTTTCCATTTCCACAACGCCGTATAATACTTTTGTTTTGGTTCTCCGTAGGAAGTGGAGAACCTTCAAAAGGCCAAGGATGCCCGATGCATCCAACAAGTGTGGGATTTTTACCCACTAAACTCCACTCCCTTTTGGGATTGTATATTGTTGGGAGGTTGGATAGTTTGTTTGAATGAGGCTTTAGGATTTATCATACTCTTCAGCCTGGAACTGTATAATACTCAAGTCCCTTATTCTTATATATCAATGCTGTACACGCTTATTACCAGTAGCGTCCGGTTAATTAATTATTTTAGAGTAACGTGCTACGTTATACTATCAATGAAATTTCTTCATAAATTATATAACTATTTCCATTTCTACACATCATTATACAACCCATCAAATTTGCAAATGACAAAACAGAAAACTGTTAGACGCAATAAACCCAAAAGTGGTTGAGTAATTTTTTTGCTGTTCAATAAATTTATCTATTTCTAAGTTAACCAATTTATTTATTTATTCATTTAAACTTTATTTACATATAAACTTAAGCAATAAATTTCCAACTGAAAATTTCTCTGTTTTACCATCTAAACCTATATACAGTGGAATAGAAAAATGAAAGATAATTGCCTACAAACTGACAAAACTCTGCAGATGTGATTGTTTTACATTTTTCTAGCATATTTCTTTACATATTTCTTACCAAGTTCATACATCACACTGTTCCGGCAAAGTTAAAATAGATCCAAAGACAAAACCTACAATTTTTTGAGATAGACTAATTTGATTTTTTTCTTGAATGATAACATATTTAAACTTTCCAGATCTGCTGGCACATTATTGTATAGCTTCGAGATATTGTAGCTAAATGATCGTTCAAGAAATGTTGTTCTGTGTATGGATGGTGAAATCAAACCCTTGAAGCGTATATTAAGATGATGCCCCATCATTTCTAAATGATGGTGGTGAGCCATTATCATAATTTTGAGAAATAAACATTTCAGTTGTGATTCTCTCCGATCATGCATGTTTAGTGAACTAACGTTTGTTAGTTTGTGCCACACATGATCATACTTTCTCAGCCTCGTTACAATGCGGATACAAGCATTTTTCACGTTTGAATACGATATGCCGATTGAATATGATCTTGATCCAACCAGGGCTGGATGAACAATTTTTAAAAGACCACAAAACTAATGAATTACTGTAGTTTTTCGGTTCTTTTGGCTATTTATGTTCTTTACAAAAAGAAGCATAACGAAGTGTTTACTCCATCTATTTTAGGTCAACCATTATATTTTGCACTCTTTTGGTGTTTCCGTCGTATTGGAATGGATATTAGGTCAACGTATTTTTAGAATGTGTTTAATGCATTCATTCTAAGATTTTGGTGTAGTAGGGCTGCTATTACTACAATTATGCTTTCAGCAACAAAATGGAGCAATTTTAATCCTTAAATTTCTATATTTCATACTCCCGTCACTCACTTCTAACTTTAATAATTCATATCAATATTTTGTAACCCTTCCTTAACAAATCTTCGTCAACGGGGAAATGGCCTAACAATCATCCACGCAACGGGAGAGCAGAGTTGCCAGAGATCCAACACCAGAGTTCCGCGAGAAGAGCATCATCGACACCTGTTCCGATACTCATTTGGAGACTGAATAAATACGTCATCACCACAAATTCATTTCCTACGTCATAAAATTTAAGCGCATCTTCGGTAATACATTCCAAAACATTTTCTACGTCTCGTAATGTCCATTGACTGGATCAAATTACAACATCTACGTTAAACATCCATTCATTTAATTTTATCGACACCCTGGAGATGACGACGAAAAAGCCAAAGATCAAATCAGAACATAACTTACAACATAAAATCAAATTACCTTTATTTCGATATTTTAATTTGTTATTTTGCTAATGGAAATGAAATCATCCTAACAAATTTTGCATTATAATTAAATTCAAACCATATTGTTAGGAAATTAAAATCGTGAGTAGAAGCATATATTTGACGTTATAAATATTACAGAAAATAAACCAAACTATTTAAACATGTTATTGTGTACATCATTATATAGTATTTAAGTACTTTATTAAATAAATTAAGAACAGCGAATTCTAACCCAACCATGAATAATCTCATGCACGAACATATTTTATGTTACGAAATAAACAGAATATTGTATAAAAAGCTATGTAGTAGTTATAAAGCAAACATATTACGATCCTGCTTTGATAACGGCAATTCTGAAACAATTTGAATTATGGCCTCTAAACCTTAATGTCCCATAAACTCCCAAAATTTTTAGACGTTTCTGAGCATGTAACCTGTTCCGTTCACGCCAATTTTGCAAATCTCTAATAATCTGGCCGATGAGATGTACTACCAAATAAAAGGGTTTTATTGGGATTTACATAAAGATCATTAATGTCCTGATTGACACACTTTCAGCCAATTTCACTATAATTATGATTGAAACATATAAATGTGAAGATCATCTGCATACATCTAACAGGAACAATGCTTTGAAATGCTTGGAAGGTTACTTATATACATAGATAAAAGAAATGGACCCAAGCTTGAACCTTGCGGAACACCTCGCTTGATGCTCTGTATTTTATCAAATCAATTAGGAGAAGTATGGTACATAAGCCCTAATCAATAGTCCCAAATATGTGATTAATTCCAGTAAATGAAAAGTACATCAACCTATAATAAAAATAGATTTAGACTAATTTAATTTTGTATTATATTCCTCTTCAAAATATTAATTGATAAAATTAATCCCCTGTCCCCTGAATCTGTCGTTCAGTACATTTCGTAGTCCTCATACTGATGCTTCCTCTCAGGTCATACTTTTGGATCCACAAATGCTACAGAAAATACTAAATGTATTTAAATAAAGCAATAAATCACTTTAATAAATGTGTTACTATATCATAATCTGAATTTATCAATCATAACATCAAGCATAACAAAAAGTTTAAAATATGCCAACTATGGAAGAGAACTTAAAATTCTATAAACGTTCAAGGAACTTGTGGTTTTACATTAAAAACTGGACAGATTCAATAAGTTTTAAATAAATGAAACAAGATTTGAAACGGAACTAACGAATTAAATGAGATAACGGTTTTACATGTTTTACATACACGTCCTTCTTGCCTCCCCGCTCTGTTCTTTTACATACCATTATTTTAGTTTTATCCACATTGATTTTAACCCTCTTTATCTCATGTTCTGTTACACTAACTCAATCATTCCATTTATCTCTATCATTCGCCCTACATACAATATCATCTGCATAACTCCGTAATCGCACTTTCTCTCTGCCTAACAAAATACCACCATCCTGTCTCGCCCTCTTCGCCTCTTCCAAATTTGGATTTTGAGCCATATAAATATTAAATAATTTTGCGTTCAGCGGTCTCTGGGACATTCTTTTTCCATCATTCCTCCCACCTCTTTTATACACCGGAATAACTTGTCGTTGCTTCAATTCACCCGCAATATCACTATTCCTTTCCATACTGTGATCATCCCTCTTGTCATCACTTGCATCCTTTCTTCATTCATATACTTCCACTGTTCTATGGGTAATCCATCAGGCTTACTAGTATTTTCCTCTTTCGTATTATTTATCATTTCCACCACTTCTTCCTCCTTTATCTCATCCTCATTATTTGTTACCTTTATTCCTATGATTTCTTGCATTATCGTCTCCTTCTTTATCACTCTACTAAATGCCCTTTATATTTGTTCCCGAATCAACCAAACTGATATAGCATTGTCTTTTGCACTAACCCGTTTTATCCCTCTGAGTAGGTCCTCCCATATGTCCCCTTTCCTCTTTAAACTATCAATTTCGTCTCTGACTTCCCCATACAATCTCATATGAGCTTTTTGTCTCTTCTCCCAATAATATCTTTGCCTTTTCTCCCAATAATCTCTTTGCCTCTTCATACACTTTCCATGTTTTTCCCCATTCCTCACTAACCTTAGCATGTTTCTCACACATTTTTTTTCAAGCTACGCTTGATTATATAGCTCATAATTTTCTTTTTGTATTTGCTTTTCATTCTCCTGTTTCACACGTACTCACTTTTTAACTTCTTCTATTACAAAGTTTATTCCACCTATCTTCCCCCAGTCCACCTCCCTGACGCAGCCCGTGGTTTTTTAAGTCATTCAATATATAAACGTGTCTCCTTTCACTACCATCACACTCTCGCTATTTATCCACTCCTTTAATCCATTATTACCTGTATAATAAACGTATTACTTAAACGTAAGTCGTAAATAACTATTTATTATTAATTAGATGAATTAATCAATTCGCAAACTACCCATTGATTTCATCTAATACCCAATTAGCTTAAAGAAGCCAGGTATGATAAATGCATTCTGGCATAGGTGTCTAGTGCTCCTCAGTACTCTCTGTTTCAATAAATGTAATGACGCAGTGGGTACTGAGGACGGCTAGATACTCTGCCAGCATTGCATCTACCATATCTGGCTTTCTAAGCTAATTGGATGTAACATGTAATTACAGGTTGTCAGGGAATTGATTACATGTTGCCAATTTGATTATAATACATGTTGATTATATTGCATGTTGCGAGCGAATTCGAATATATACTTGGTCATCATCAAAGATCAAAAATTAATGATAACGATCTTGATATAATTTTTTATTATGATATTGTTAAGGATTCTTTATTTTATACATTACCGGTTTCGAATATATATTTGGCCATTTTCAGGGATCAAATATAATGATAACCATTTTAACAAAAAATGTTTTATGATCTTGATAACGATTGTTTATCTTTATACATTACCGGTTTCTAGTATATTCTTGGCCATCTTCAGGGATTATTTTTATACAGTACGTTTATACAAGGTCAAAAATTTGTTAATTAGTTTTATTATTTATAAAATATAAAATGGATTTTAACAAATATATATTATAGTATATTAAAATTATTAGCAATGTATACAACATAGAAATTATTTTTGAAAATTTTCAAATTTAGTATAAGATAGGGTTGGTAATTTTTTCAAGCTTTATTAGTGGCAACCCTTAAATATAAGAGTTGGGAAACCTTGCGGGATTGATAGAGCCTTATGTCATGTATTCTATAAACTTTGATTTATTAATCTAGTTTTAGTACAAAGAAAAATAGTAGTAATTTTCAAAATAAACTACAATAAACCATTTTGTTCACAACCCTTGGTCATGGTGCCCTCTGCAATTGGTAAAACCTTATATCACGTCTCCTATAAACTTTGTTTCATTGGTCTAACTTTAGTAGAAAGGAAAACATTAACAATTTTCAAAAGAAAGTATAATTTTCTATAGCCGTTTTGTTCTCAACCCTTAGCCATGCTATCCTATAGGATTGATAGAACCTTATATAATGTATCCCATAAGCTTTGGCTGATTCATCTAGTTTTAGTAAAAAGAAAAATATGGGCAATTTTCAAAATAAACTATAATTTTCTATAGAGCTATTTTATTCACAACCTTTAATCATGCTATTCTATGGAACTGATATATCTTTATGTTATGTATCCCATAAACTTCGAGCAAAATGCGTCTATTAGGGTTAAGAGCTAATCTTAAGGGTACGTACTAACCGGATTTGAAAGCTTCGCTTTAATTTTTTCTCGCCAGACCTGGGGTGGAGCTACACCACCTATTTTAAACTCAATCATGTGCTTTTTGTCCACAAACAGCGCGACCACGTGCTTTTTTGTTTAGAACATTGGTGTCACGTGACTTTTTTGTTCACTTTAGGATATCCAACTAATATTTAGCATTTGGTTAAGCTAACGAATTATACAATAATTAAAAATATTGCGCAATATATAACTAGCATTGTATATTACATAACCTAAAATTATCGTTTGTATGTGTTGTACAAACGATAATTTATAGTGTTGTAGTAGTAGTAGGGGGTGGAATTCAATTATGGAATGATTTGTGGTGAACAGTGGGCAGCTTCGGGTGCCATGGTCAGCCTTTGGTTAGGTCTTCACTCTAAACAACAAATCAGAGAGCAGCGTTGATGACTTGGAGCAATCATAGCGCAGAAGTTTGATGACATCATCGAGGGGAGGTGAGGTCTCGCATGCGCAGATGATTAGGTGCGAGTAAATTAGGGTTACCAGCGTAATGGAAGTAACAGTGAAGCCCCCAATGCCTTCTGCTCTCTAATAAAGGCGTAGAGTTTAAATACTAGTTAGCTATCAATATAATAATTATAGAAAACTAGATACATACATGTTAAATACTAGTTTTGCAAGAAAATTTGGAATAATTCCATAAATCCACTACAAAATAAACAAACCGCCTTTAGAACCATTTAGAACGAATTTTTATGTACTCAACATCACAAACATTCCTACTCTCTCCAAAAAATCCTCAATACACACTGGCACACACATCTTCGTATGATTCTTATGTACCTCAACTAACTTAGAATTTATATCTAACATAAAATTTGGTTCTTTTACTTCTCTGACTACGTACGGACCTTTAAATAACTTTGACCTGCTTCATTTCGTAACAGAACTTTTGGTCAATCGAAACATTCATAGGATACACCTTCCTGTCATTCATAATTTTCTCCTTATCGTTAACATTCAACAAAATAACTCTAGCATCCTCCCATGCTTCCTGTAATCTATAACGTAACTCAGATGGGTAGTGATCAAAACTATACAGTGGTTTTACTTCTTCTTGACGCGAACTCGGTAATCTTCCAAGTTTACCGAACACCAACTCATACAGAGTATACTTAGTAGCCGTGTTGACTATATTGTTATAAGCAAATGCCCAAAATCTTAACCAACTAGACCAAGCATTAGGATTAACCTGTGCCTGAATCTTTCATATTCTCCTAGATTTTTTAGGTGAGTACTCTATCGCCCCAAAACTTTGTTGGCTATATACCTTTCATGTCAAATGTCCAATTTGTAAAATTTCACACAATTGAGCAAAAATAATGCCATGTTCTCAGATTCTACATCTGTTCCTACTTTAGATGGAATCCCATAATGCAAAATAAACTCTCTTACAAATGCCTCTGCAACTGAATGAGCCTCCTTCCTTCCAATACGCGTTATTAGTGGATATTTTGTTGATTCACATTGAATAATCAAAATATATTTATGACCCTCAAAATCACACTGTAAAGGACTAACTAAATCTAAAAACAAATCTAAATCTATACGACAGAAGCTGTTGATGTGATAGTTAAAAATGGTATATGAGGTCTTGAATGCTTAAATGCCTGATACACATCGCAAGGACCTACAAACTCGACCTACGATTTAATATTATGCACCATATTTGACCAACTCTTTTTATAGTCTTAGCATTCGTTGTATCCCCATGTGCGCTCCTGTTACTAACATATGTAAATCATTCAGTATAAGTTTTTTCGTAGCAGGATTCAAAATAATTTCCTTATCAGGTATTATTATTATTATTTCAATCTCATCATTACAATGTTTTCTTCTATTTTTATTCTTGGCAAATGAACTAACTCTTTAATCAATGGATTTGCTATTTGATTTTTGCATGCAACTTCTGATAATAGCTGTTTATATAAATTCCGAACGTGTATACGACATCGCGTGAGTCAGATAATCGTCTTTCAAACTATTCTTTATGAAAAGCACGCTTGTTTTTATCAAATAACGCGCATTCACATGGACAATCAAATGGACAATGGACAATCATTTACAATTACGTTATCGATTTTTGTAATCTTGTTAAATTCATTCGTAATCTCAAGCTCGATAGTGGACGCTACATTTGACTTCTTCAAAAGCTCTACGACTCTTTATATCTTTAAGCTCTTCTCAGAATTTTCCATAACACTAGTAGGAACCGATTTCGGATCTAAATCCGATTCCGGATCTCTTTATAGTAGAACTGGCTTCAGCGATTGTGCTCTTGTAAAAACGTTTATACTAGTGCTCCTTACGCTTAACTCTTTTAGTACATCACTATCAAATGTAATTCTACTTAGACTAGCTTCTACAACATTTTCCTTTTACATATTAAATTGCGAAATTAAATTCTTCCAACGTTTTACAAATTCTTCAATACTTGATCGTCCCCATTTACATCCACCCATTTACTGTTTCCCATTTACTACTTTCACTAAATCTCCCACAACAAAAACTCCTTCTGAAACTTGTGTCAGTAACACTACTATTTCGGACTTTGATCGTTCTTCAAAAGAATATATGAAAACTTTCTCTGAACGAGCAGCAATGCATATCTAGTTCACCTGTGGAGAATATAAATGCGTATCAAACCTAATCCCATTCACATTAAATGACACTCTAAAATTCTCAAACCTAACGGCACTATATTTCTCCAAAAAATCTACCGCTAGTAAACCATCTATATCACCCGACAAATTGTCGATGACATGGAAATTTTGTGATAATACTCTATCCTGAATCCCAGTAGAAATACCTACTATTTCTCTACAATCAACATTTCCACCCAAACCTTACGAATGAACTTTATTACTTATATTTAGAATTTATAATGTCATCGCAAGCCAATACAGTATTCTTAATCACAGCCACTGACGCTCCACTATCTAACACAAACACATATTTTCTATCACACAAAGTGACTTGTATTCGATTCAAACCAGTCAACAAATATACTACATTATTATTTTTATTTAACTGCTATATTTTACTATTCTGTATCTATATTTAACTGTATCTAGTTCTCATTTCAATCTAGTTAAAATATCCATATAAATTTTCCTGAATACCCCACATTATATTAGAGATGTAAATATTGACATAAAAAAATAATTATTATCGCAAAAATAGGAAAATAAAAAAATACATATATGCAGTTTAAATAATCAACATTTTTATAATTTTCTATACCGCATTGATTTCTGCTTGGCGCTTCGTAATTTCACGACGAATCTTCTGTTAGAATCTTTTTCTTTTTTTTTTGTTTTGCGTAGGAAGTGGAGAATCTTCATAGACAAAGGATGCCCGATGCAACCAATAGTGTGGGAT
>WYDF02066679.1:0-16837 GCA_009867245.2 Adranes taylori
TGCTTTCTCTCTCCCCATCATTTCCTTTCTCTCTTAGATACCTCCAAATATCCTTCTCTGTCTTCAACCCCTTTATAGCATTCCTCTCTTCTTCCTACTTTTTAGCTCCCCATCTCCTCCCTTCCTCCTTCCATACAACATCTAATAGTATATAAAACTAACTTAACATAGTTGCTAAATTTCTTAAAACTTGATCAATTTAAAAAAAAAATTTCTGAAGTAACTAAAGAATGTATTTTAATAAGACTACTCCACTTTGTTAGATAGAGTCTTGTAAGTATGTCCACAAAATTTCTATACAAAAAATTAATTAGAAGCAGCACTAGAGCTTCGCTACTAAAACAGTTTCGGCATTCTATGGAAACATATCCCTCTTTAAATATTTTTTCTGAAGAAAGTAAATAATGATGTCCTTTTATAAAACTACTCCACTTTGTACTACATATATGTATAATAATCCAGAAAAAATTTCAATCAAAAGTATTAAGTAGGAAATGCGGTAGAACTTCGCGCGAGTTACGAAAAAACGGTATTTTCGTTCAAGCCGGTCGCATTCCTCTTAACCTCCGACAATGAATTTTCAACTAGTATATCTGACACAATGTTGATGACATCAAATCTCGGTACTGATGGAAAGAGATTAGATACATCAAACGAAAACATTTTATAATTGGGCAAAAACTCATAGTTTGCTAAATCATTAACCAGATGTTCTGAATTTAATAATGAGTAGTTATTGTGGTTTAGGAACTGGAATGTTTAAAATGTTGTCTTTGGTAATTAAGACATCCTTCTTCAACGTATGCCATTTTAGAAGGTCATAGCACTTTGGAATGGAGAAGTGCTTCGTAAGGAAGTGCTTCGTAATAAATTATTAACGAATCCTACTATCCGGCTATCAGCATTAGAATATCTTAGAATACATTACGATTCCTATTCATTTCTTTCACACAATAATACATGTAAATATTTTATATAAAATGTTATTTTATATAGGTTGCCCCGAATTAATTTTATGTCTCTTTTATTTTAAAATTAACTTTGTTAAAAATCTCCTGTTTTGCATCCATATTTATTGCTTTATGGAAATGTGAATAATTCCTTACACTTTCTTATTACCCAAAACTGTTTATTACAACAACAAACTTCCCAACAATTTGCAAGGAAATATCTTTTAGTATTGATAGTTTTCATTGGAAGACAAGTATTTAATTTTGTGTTAATACTTTCGTGAATAAATCTATTTCGTTTTTGTAAAATATGTTCAGTGTTAGTCGAAAGGTTGGACAGAGGCACAAACAGATATATCTAAACTAAAATTTGCAATAGCAAGATAAAAATAATTACATTAACTATAAAAACCAATATACTACAAAGGGCGCTAGTTCAAGTTACGACGAATTTGTTACATTCGCTTAATGCAATAAACCTTTAACTACGGGCTACGCGTACACAATTAACCACGCTTATTAAATCGGTTGCCGTTTCTGTAAACTATTGTCTGCGTTAGCGCCGATTATACCACTGTAGTGTCAATGACAGTCTGCTTCAGTAGCAACGTGACTCTGGGTGGAACTATTGTGCGAGCGGGTGTAGGTTTTAGTAACATTTCGGAAGTGGTTCCTGAGAGGTGACTTCAATATACCACACGCATCCAGTTATGTAAGTAATATTTATAAGTTTAATTTATCAACAAAATAGTTATTTTAAGCGTAGTAGTGTCCAATGCATCTTTTATAAATAAGATTTAGCTATAGCATTTTTTGTTTTGTTAGAAGAAAATGTGAAACGGAACCATGATATAAATATTTTATTTGCAAGGATCGTGTACCGGTTAAAGAGACCAAGCAAGTCATAGACGAGAGCGATCATAATATTGACTCGGAAATGGATCTAAATGACACCGAGCAAGAATTATTTGGTTCAGATCAAGGTATGGCTAGTATAGATAATGATCATGATAACAACGGTAGCTCAGATCTCGGTGCACGCAGTGAGTACTTCATAGGGAAAGACAAATAAACTAAGTGGCATAAAAAACCAGTAGTGAGCAAATTCATCAAAGCTTCTAGAAAAAGTATTGTAGAAATGGGCTACAAAATCTGAAATTATCGTATGGATAGAATTATTACTCTTGCAGGAACTAAGATCTCTAAACCACATAAACTTTTTTGAACTGTGCACCAAAGACAGAGTCGGCTCAGAAATATTTAAAGCTTGCATGAGAGCAATTTATAAACTTGCTGCTATTCCCTTTACATTGAATCGTTTTGTTTTTCCACATTGAATTTTTCCACATTGAACATTGAATCGAATCGTTTTTCATTTACATCGAGAATTTTGCAGCAAAATCTATTGCTTTTAGAGAAAAAATGACAATAGAAAAATGTTGATACATTTCAGAGTTAGATGAAGCATTCTTCAGTACATTCCTAAACACTCTGCGAAGTCTGACTTAAAAACCAATTTTGAGATATATTGTGGTAAACAGCGAGAAGGGCCGTGAAACAAATCAAATACACCAACTGATATTACCCATCATTTACTTCAAAACTGGAAAGGTAAAAACCATAATTTAACATGTGACAACTGGTATACAAGTTATTCAATTGATCTTTAAAACACTTAATAACAATAGTTAGCACACTAAGAACAAATCAACGGGAGCTGCCGTTGGCATTTTTCCCAAATAAGACAAAAGAAGTTGAATCGTCCCTTTTTGGGGTTCAAAAAGAGGTTGCTATATTATCTTATCTTCCCAAGAAAAATAAAGCAGTGAAATTGCCATCGGACATGCATAATAATTCCGCAGGAAATCCTGAGACAGAAAAACCAGTCATTATTTTGGATTATAATTTTCATAAGGGAGGTACATTAGATAAGATGTGCAATACACAGTCGGTATCAATACAAAGCAGAATATGGCCGATGGTTATATTTTTTCAGCTTCTAAACGTCGCAGGAATTAACAGCAAACTCCTGTGCAACACTGCATACATTAGCAGTCCACAAAAATACCAAAGGATGTTGCTAAAAGAGCTATCAATGTCTATGAAGAGACCATAGCTTTCAGAAAGTGTTGAGGCACAAAGTTTACCCTTGGATCTAAAATTGCATATGCTGTAGGTAGAAGAACACGAAGAACCACCAACAAAAATTCGAGGACGGTGTTAGTTGTTTGTAATGCACAAAGCTTCTATATATGTATATAGAAGCTTCTAAATGTAGCTTCTATATATAATGTAAAAATAGTAAGTAAAATAGCAAACAAAAGATAATTTGATTTTTGGTAATTAACTTCTCCTTATGATTGGATTTCGGCTTTTCTGCTACTACTCGATGACGGTGGTCTTACATGGTTAAATTATGGTTTAACTCAGATGTTATAGGTTGATCCAACCTATTAATATGACGCAAATATGAAGATGGAGTGAAATAAATTGTTGAAAGTAATACCTACGTGATGAGGAAATATGATAATGAAGGATTTATTCGCTGTCGCCGAAGTAGTAACGGAACAAGTGTCGGTGATGCTCTTCACGCGTTACTTTGTAGAGCTATTCTTTGCTGGGTGTGGTAGGCAATAAACATCGCTTGGTGGTGTAGGGGGTAACGGGGAACCGAGAGGTGTCGTGGGTTCTACGGGTTCTTCTTTCTTCTTCGCTAGAGTGGAAGGATCGGAGCGGTGTGCGTGACAGCCCTGCTTCATAGCTCTTTCGCATTCACATCTGCTGATTTGATACGCCAGACGTTTGGCGTCCCTCTTCTTCTGCTGTTGGCCTCTCCGTTTTCTGATTGCAGAAGTAGATACACGGACAGGAGTGTAATATAGTGTTATGCGTGCGATAGGACAATTCAAGATTAAATTATAATGAAGAAGGTAGGATAGCGAAAGATTCAGCTGAAAGATTAAATAATGAAGTTTGCATGTACCTGTTTTGATGTATAATTTGGTTACTGACTGTTTGAATTTAATTTAATTTTAAAATAAAATAAAATATGTTATTTTCGTTGGTGGCGCTTACCAAGATGCCAAACAGATTCAAAGTGCAAATTTAACTCACTATACAAGAATGAGTTGGCTACCTAATGGAAAATGTTGTTAGTTGAAGGTTGCAAAATGCTCTCTCAGCAACGACTAGCATAAGATCCTAAATGCGTCTAATTAGCGCTGGCTTGGGTGCGCCATTTTATCTGAAATTAGCGACTTTTGGTGTCCTGCTCAACGGCGGCAGTTTTTGACGTTGCCGGCGACATTTGGATGGAGCCTGGACGAAATTTCTGCTAAAATCTTTAGGAATTGAGAAGTCTCTAGCAATAAGAAGCCTCATTTCATACGTTCCGAATTTTAAAGGACAATATCACATTGCATCTCTTTCAAAATTCATAAGTTGTTCTCCAGTCAGGATAAAGGTACACGAAGAATTGTCAAAGCGTTACTCTCTCAACATTAAAATACCCAATAGCAAAAGGAAGTGGGTAGAAGTGAGGCGTCTTTTATGCCTCCTTAATGAGATAATAATGAAAATGTAATTGTATGCAAAATCAGCGGTTTCGGTGCATGACACGACATTTACTAGATGAAGCCCATCGATTGAAACTTGTTTCCCCATCTTAATGATATAACATTCTTTCGTATGAGTGTAATTGTGTAAGTGTGTGTAAACTCACTTCCTTGTTCCAGTTTGTACGAAATAATGCTTTTTCGTATGAATGTCTATGCGATAGCCGCCGCTTGCGACTGCTTCTCGTTGTTAGTATGTGTATATCAGAACTGGTTGACTGTTTTCGAGATCTACGTACAAGGGTGTTCCAAGCACCTCTATTTCGCTCGTAATCAGTTTTGAACGAATATGTGAAATCCTTGCTTTAGTCCTTTCCGTACATTGGCTGTTCATTGATGATAAACCTCTATATTTTTCTCTCGTTATTGAAGTATATATTATTAGATTAAATTTAACTGCTCTATTATTAAATGATATTGAGTAATCTATAATTGAAAGCTATTTATTTGTTAAAAAAATTGTCTAATATATTAAAAATTTTAAGTTTTTGCAGCTTCAGAATAGAGTACTCCGCGCCCATAGTTAAGTTCCAAGATGGGCATCTGTAATAATTTATTAATAAATGAGATAACAATAGCAATGGAGCACTTTTCAAATCCGTTGTAAGCAACCAACCATACACTGTGTGTCAAAATTAAATAATACATTTATCGTAACTTGGACTTGCGCCCTTCTTAGTACAGTGGTCTGTACATGTGACCGGAAATAGGACTGTACGTGTTCGATAGAACGTATTTGTTTCTTTGTTACAAAAATTATTAATTGCTTTATTGTTTATTTTAGAAAATCTTTCTTATTTGTTACACTCATTAAATTATCGTCATTAATTCTCAAATTCTATGTATATGGAAGTAGTGTAAGTTCGGTGTAAGTTTTAATATCCCATCTTCCATCCAGAATTTTTAGAAAATTAAAAATCCCTATTCTGTTATCTATGAAAGAGTTTTGCAAAATATTTTCCTTTAAAAAAATATTACACATTGATTAACAATTATTAAACCATTATCTTACGTACGTACATCTTAAAAGCAGTTACAAACATTAATTAAAACCCATATATTATTTATAGCAAATATGATTAATTGATGAAAGCGTTTTCCAATGGAAACTTCTGCAATGTGAAACAAATGAGTTGCTAGAAGACAACAGGTTTAAACCCATTTAAAATAAGGACAAAATGAAAGCCAATGACGAGGAAATAGACATTAGGTACTTTTTACAGCAGCTACATGCGAATTGGAGTGGTTTCTTGATTATTACTTCTATTTCAAAAATATATTTTTGATTTTGAAAGTTAGTAACGAATTAAATACAATTTAACTTTGATCGTTAAAGCTAAAATTCTTTTGGCAGAGTAAATAAATACGTTAATCTGCATGGCTTTAATTATTTGTATAAAGCAATTCACAAACGATCAACTTGGTGAACAACTAGGTTGAATGTTTTCCGCAGATGTAACAACGTACAGAATCCGAAGGAAGTTCTGTTACCGATTCGATACGTCATAACTTGTATAGTTTATGAAATTTTTATTCCAAATTCTCACCAAATATTGAAAGTCAATGAATTTCTGCTCACCGTTTGATGTGGTTTCCTTTTACTTTGATTGTAGCGTGCAGTCTCGGATGTACGAGTTGCACGCTACACAAAGGTGCCTTGTGGAATCTTTGCCCATTGTCTAAGAAGAGCCGCTTTTAACGCGACCACATTCTTATTTCTCTGAATCAGCACTCTGACTTCTAACATACTTCAAATGAAGAAATTGATTGGATTCGCATCGGGTGAATTCGCGAGCCATTGATTCTCGGAAGTGTGGAACACTTTTTTGTAAAACTCTTTGTTCACTTTGGCTTAATGCGCCAGTGCTGAGTCTTGTTGATTTTGTAAACAGCTCCAAATCAAAATTTTTACGTACCCAAGGTAGCATGTAAACACATTCCAACACGTTTTCTCGGTACTCTGCGTATTTACCGTTAACCAGCGGAGAGCAATATTTGGCAGACGCTGTGGCCCATACCATGACGTTTACAGCCTTTTGCGTTCTGGTCGCTACACGAATGTTCAAATTATCGCTTGACTTTTCTTTGATCAAACGCAATCGTTTTGTTTGTTTATCTTTGGCTGAATGGGTGACAGTTTTTTCATCCGAAACAATATTGTTCGAAAATTCGCCACGTTTGTGGAAGAGCGCACCAGGTGCTTTGCTCTTTGTAGATTCTGTTTGCGCTGCCGTTGGTTAAGATGGTGAACTTCTTACATCTTATATGGGCTCAATTGAAGTTTTTTTATCACTATGTATCTTACGCTCTTATCGAATATTTGCAGTTTTTTCGCCACTTGGCTCTTCAGTTTTCGCACAATTTTTTCGCTTGTTGCCGACACTTTTTCTAATCAGATCGATGGCTATCTACAACGCTGCGGGTATCGTTGTAACGCGATATGGTGAAATACACAAACATTTTGTTCATTTTGAAATGTTACAGTTCACTAATGATAGCTGGTTGTGAATTACAATAACATAGTTCAAATGTTTGTTTGACGAGCATAAGATTATCCGTTGCCAATATTAAATCAATTATCCGAGGTAAATATCAAACCTTGATGTGTTGCAGATAGTAAGTTCACATATATGTGTTGAAGAAATATATTGAAGACGCTGAACGCATCACCTAGGTGATAAAAAAGCCTAAAATCGAATGAAACGATACATCTTGTTATTGCAACGCAAATGATATAAGCTGGCGTCATCTAGTCATGTCCAGTATAGCTAATATCCTTCGAATTTCAAAAGGATAACTAATGATATGTAAGCGAGCTTGTCAGGATATTTCGAGACAATATTTACCAGACGTGTCTGCATACGAAACATAAAGCATCTGTCTGTTTAAATGTCTTGTTATATATTATACCCAAGTTTAAGATGGATTTGTAGATTAATAGTTTATTCTTATTAATAACAATGTTATTAAGAACTACAAAATATCTGTAATTTATTAACAAAGTAAGACATGTTAATAGTAAATAATATTTGAAAAGCAGAAAATATAAGTAATATATCAGAAATAATATTTTGTGCATCAAATGAACAACAAATTACTTGACGCTAAAAGAAATAATTTATATGAAAATGTAGTATATTTATAAACATAAAATAATAAAAGGAATTATTTGGTTGATAAATCATTTAATAATCAATCAAATTCAGTCATTCATAATTCAGCAAATCGGTGACAAATTTGGAATATGTGACAAACCAAATCGGTGGCAGATCCGAGGTATGATTGGTGAAATTATTTTCACCCCTATTTTCAGACATCGTGAAAATGACGAGTTTATCTATTTCAAAACGTAAATACATTATATGAATACACGCAAAATAACGATAGATATTTAATTATTACATATTGTTAATGAAGTATGTAAATTAAATAAATATATATTAATTAATATTGTTGGTTTTATTTCATTGCCTTATTGTAAATATATCTTTATTTGACTAAAATCGACTGCGAAGTTGTATTGTTCCTATGTGTCTATAAATTCGATATCCAGAAATGTATACTCGCTTGACACTTCGACCGAAATGTCGTCTCCAGCCCAAAGTTATACTATTACAATTAAAAAAAATCAAATTTTCTGCCAAACTGACAACACTAACAAACGCCATATTGGTTTTTTAAATGATAGCTGTCAAATTCAATGCGTACTACCTTTAAAAATTATTTATTTATCAACGGCCACGATCTGCATCTACATATTATTCATCAACTTGAATGAACGACCACCACATGTATACATTATTTATTAATGTACCGACATATTACTATCGAAAACAACTACATAACGCCATCTAACCGTGTATGCCTCCAACAATGAGCCCTTGCCGCAGACCCCCGATGCATCTCTCAAAGGTGCTTTTATTGAGCAGACGGCACTAGCCTAAAATTTTACTATTAAAAAATAAATAAAATTAAAATTTCCCGCCAAATTGTCAACACGAACAACCAGCATATTGGTTTTCAAATGACAGCTTCAAACGCAATACCAGTTACAAAAATACCTAGTACCAAGTTCCTCCAAATGAAGCGGTCACTAGGCAAGCTCCGGACCAGAGCAGACTACCCCAGGCAGGCCGCAGATCAGTCCCCAGTGCAGGTGCCGGAGCAGAGCATCTGTCAATAGCCTAAACTTATACCATTAATCATTAAACAATTCAAATTTCCCGCCAAATATTCGATAATTCAAGTCTCTGTACAATGTTTTAGAACTCAGACCGAACTTGTGACAGTCACTAGGCTCCCCATTTGCAGCGTCGCGTGTGGGAGTTCCGTTGGCGTATTAAATAGATTACGAGAGGTCGTCATATAGATTTCGCGTCCGCACACGGACATCGGTGTCGTGCTGTCTGTCTAGCACTGTCACGACAACAATACGCAGTTGTTGTGGTCGTTACAATATATGTACGGATATGAAGTTGAAACGGATATGAAGGCACAAACATTCTAATGGAAGCTTTTTGAAGAGCCAACACTGAAAGCATCTAACCTAGTTCATTTGAATGTCAAGGTTCTACTGATATTTTCTTCGCCATAGATGGCATAGTATACTAGATGGCGTAGACCTAGTTTTATCACTAGGTCGTATGATGAAGAAAGAGTAATACCTAAAAGGTTACAGCCTTTACGTAAAGTAATCTGAAGAAAACGTCCGAGTTTGTGCATTATAACACAATAATGGATCTGCTGACACTTCTTTGCTTGTTCGTGAATTATTAGCAATAAATAACATTGTAATGATTCCGAATTGTCACTATTCATTCGATATGGCACTTTTTTGTATTCCCGAAGAAGAAAAAGATCACGTTTTGTCAATATTCACAACATCAAGACTTCGAAGAGACTCTTGCCTCAAAGAGTTGAAAAAAAAGCTGATTTATGCCCAATGGGGATTACTTTCAAAGGGACAATATTAAAAGTGAGGAACAAATATAACTTATTGCAGAAAACTGATAATTCCGCGTATGGTATGATCATACCTCGTATGTTTCGGTTGCAACAATAAATCTTTAGAGGAAAACAATCTCTAGTAATTTCATCACTGAGATTTTCTTTCTTGTTTCTTCATTTTTGTCCGATATTGACGTTTCTCAATTAGTTACTCATCCAGCTGCATGTCTGGGTAAAGCCTCTCGTTTTGTTTATATTGATAGTAAGGGCAACAATTTTGAATGGCTCTTTAAAGTCCAACGTCATTACTTGGTGATTCTGAGAGTTATTACTCATCAAAAGATATGATCTACAATTGGGAGGTGGTTTAATTATTTATCATCAATACTGAGGTCCGTATCTATTCACTCTATTTTTGATCTGTTTAAATATATTATCACAAGCAACATATATTTCGAAGGTTGGAGAAAAATAAGGTCTCTGGTTTGCAGTCGTGTAAATTTTTTATGACTTTTCTTGAATAACGTCTGCTTTTAATAATGGCTGAGAAATTTGACCTTGAAGTATGTTGAATAATTATCTTCGTTCTATTTGTAGGTTTGATTGCCTTAAGTAAGACTTAATGACGTCCGGCAACTTTATCGTTTCAATTGTTTTCTACTAGACCACATTTCATCTTCCGTTATCTCTGATAATGTATATACTGGATAGAACTATATATATTGTTAATATTTCTAGCTGCATGGATTTTAGATTTTATAAGTTCTACGACAAACATTTTCTTGCATATTGCTATGTTTCGTAAGCGCTCATTTATTTGATTGTTAATTGAAACTTTTGCGAATAACTGTAGACCAATATTCCGTTGGAAAATATATTTAAAAAGTCATTAAAAATGAAATGAACCAGACATAAGACGGTTTGTAAAACAAGTTTAACTGATCATTATCCAAAGATTATTGGTCAATAAAATCTCAATATTACAGGGACATTAGAAACATACAAATTTTATGATTTTCTGCTAGTCCCTTTCTTATTGTTACAATAATATAGGTTAGCTTTGCAGTAAATTTATTTCCAAGAAATTATTAACTATTATAAGTATTTATTATATTTTATTGTTGTTTGTGCATATGAAGAAAATTTTTATTTCTATTTAAAATAATTATTGTGACATTAATTCTATATAGGGTTACCAACCGTACTCGTTAAAGAGTACATGTACTCTTTATGACAACTAAAATTATGTACTCTTGCTATATAAAATGTACATGTTCTCTTTTTGGCAACTAAAATTATGTGCTCTTGCCATATAAAACATGTGTACCATTTTTTTTTAATGAAATGTATTCTTTTTGAGCTGGGCCGAGTTGGTATCCCTAATTATATATAGAGTGAAAGTGTTTTGAATGATATTAATTGGCTCTAGATTTAGTGAGTAATCATTCACTAGTATTAATATATCTGTGAACTTAGTTAATTAATTAAGAATGCTTATAATAGTTTTATATATATAATCTATAATGAGCACACGTGTTACTGTTAGTCAAATCTACAGCTGCACTGAGATCGCATGCTGAGGCGTGCCGAATCAGTTAATTTCACGCACACCAAACATATATCAACACTTGATTTTATTTTAGATAGATATTTTTATCTAGCCAACATCCGCGCTAGTTTGAATTCTGTTCCAATTAGTTTAGTCGCGTAACTTTTATATAGACTTGACTTTAGTTCGAGTATATCAATAAATCAATGTATTAACTTCATTTTTTGAATTAATAAGCTAAACCTTGTGTCTATTATATTCATATTAACAGTATATTTTTAAGTAAATTGTAATAAACTGTATAGATTAATTAAATATTTTAAAATCAACTTAAATTCTCTAAATTTATCATTATAATTCCGTAGTATAGTTTTTAAAAACACCAAACTCATCAGCGGAATTTTAATTAGTTACTGGCTTACTCATGTGGCACGGGATAAAATTGTGGGTAGGTTTATAATTCAAATATTAGAACGGTGAAACATTAAAAAAAAATGTTATACAGTTTGTTTAAAGCTTATCTGATTTTTTTTAAACTCTTTTCTTTGAAATGAGAAACATAGACATATAATTATTTTTCTTACTTCTTCGTTTGTTGTGGGCTACGGTACGTTTCCTTTCCCGTACCAAAATATCAATGTGATACTCAGTTATGTTTACTCGTCAAATGCAGTTAGTGTCTATCTCGTCTGGGTTGGGTTTATGTCTTCCCAATATCTCTGCTCTTCTCCTGACTGTTTTTCTTACTAAATTTCAACTTTTATTCAAAAAATTCCAAATTTCTTACTAAATTTCAACTGTATTGATTTCAATATTCAAATGCTTTTGCTCATTCCTAGGTCGCTCCTTTCCATTAACATCTTGTACAGACATCCAGCTCTTTTTAACTCCATTGCCGCTCTACTGTTGACGTGGTTTTTAAACTTGAATTTTATATACACAACGCATCCCACATATGTTGCTCGAGTTCTGAATTTTTCTTTACAATCTCTCACATTTATAGTGTTGATTGACTATTTCCAAAGTGAATGTTGTTTAGTTTTATCTTCTATTTATTGGAATACTTCATTACTCTCTCTGTGCCTGTTTCTAATCTTCTTGCTGACATATCGTGTTAGCTCCTGTGAGGTATATGGCTAGCAATCTGGAGTACCATAGGTGGTGCATTTTTACTTTTATTTTGCTGGAAGATATAAATATTATATAGGATGGGACTCAGAGGCGACACTTGGGGTAGTCCTTCTTTTGCTGTTCTCTTCAATTCTAACCTTAAACTTTCCATCTTTCAGGAAATCGTGGTCCACTCAATTCTGTATCTTTTCCTTTAGGAGCACCTCAGAAACTTTTCACGTTTCATTTAAGTGGGAAATAGGTTTTCTATGTGTTGCAAATGATGAGTTTTGCCACTTTTTGGTATTCCCACAACCTCTCTCCAACTTTTTGGATAATACTGAATGTTTACTGTAGCATTCTCATTCTCTCTGTTAACAACATTAGCACCATTCCTGGTATATTATCTATTGCTGTCGCTTTTCTTGAATTTACAACTTACAGCTAATATTCTTTATTGTTTGTTCTGGTAGTGTTTTCTATCGTCGAAAAAAAAAACACAGATTGTTTGCATTCATTCATGTTTTCTCCAAGTGACTTCTGTAGTATTTCTTCCAGTGTAGCCGCTGGATTTATAGCTGCTATCTTTGTGCTAAGCCCAATTTCCGATGCAGGCATAATCTTCTGTTTCTACGTCCAATCCAATATATTATCCTTTAGAAGCGACTAAAAAATTCTAACATTCCATTTAAAAGGTAAATTAGTTTTCTCTTTGTAGGAAATGATGGGTCTTTGTGTCCTTTTGGTACTCTCACAATGACTGCCATTTTCCTGCTTTTTGGAAAATAATGGTTGTGTACAATAGCATTTAGTATATCCATTAATTTCCTTGTCACTATCTCTGATAACAACTTTAGCGCCATTCCTGGTATATTATCTGTTAGTAGCGCTTTTCTTGAATTTAGAGCTTTAATTTTCTTCATTGTTTGTTCTGGTTGCGTATTCTATTACTTGAGTGGATTTGCCCCCCTTTCAGCTTTTTCTGACTTCATTTTATTTTATTTGAAAATTGACTCTCTAAGAGATCGGACATCATTTCTGCCTTTTCTTCGCCTAAGAAAACCATCACATATTTTATTTACAGCGGTGCGTTTAGTTCTATTCTCTTACCTCTACATTTTTCTATTTTCCAAAAAGCTCCTGTTTTCTGTTCTACTTTCTTTTCCCACTTTTTCCTTGACTCCTTTTAGCAACTCTTTGAGTTGCCTATAATTTCATTTTATCTTGTTGAGTCCTTGAATATGCCCATTTCTTTTTTGCTTCCCAGCACTTCAGGAGAACATCTATTTCTTCTTTGTTAAGGCCCCATTTCTTCATTTTGTTAACTGTGATTCAGCTTTTGTTCAATGTCTTTTGAATTTTTGTAGTGAATCTTTGTGGGCTCTACTCTTTCTCTAATTTTTTCTTTAGTGTTTAAAGAAAACTTTCGTGCATATTCCTGCACATATAATGAGCGTATCTCTTTCAACCTATCTTTTCAGTTTTTCATTTGCCTCTTTGGTTGTTACATATTTTTAGCTCCGCTATAACCGGATCATCGTCTGAGCCCAAGGCATATAACATCTTTGGTATCAGAGCTTCTTTGATATTGTATAAAAATCGATAATAATAAAACAATCGATTATGTCCCCTCGTCCTTTTTTTGAATACTTGTTATGTTATCTGAAGCTTGTACCGTAATGCTCGAATAGTTTTTATGAGTTTATGAAGCGCTCTGTCATTTCCGTTTATAGATTTATAGCCCCAGCTGATAAAACATGGACCGATATGCACGGTGTTTTTCTTCTAAGGCACGGTGTTTTCTTCGGTGAATCTAATGCATTGCTAGGAGGAATAACCATAAATCTGCTTTAAATAAATTTAAGACTCACCACACAATTTAGTCCTAAATATTTTCCAATGGACTAAGGACTCTTGGCTACACTGCTTTTTTGAACGTAATCCATAAAAGCAATACCTTTTTTCCTACCTCGGAATATGATGCTAATTTCTGTGTACATTTTTAACTTTGATTCGAACCTTAAAATTCCTATAATTTCAGGAAATCATGGATTCTTGTCATTGTTTCATATAAGGTTGCAAATGTTTCAATTTGTACAGCAACGCTTCTTTCCGCCCTTAACATAAGCTTTTCCGACGTCGGAAGAAAACTCAGATCGGTTGCATTAGTTGGTGTTTTCTTCTAAGTGACATTTGTAGTATTTCTTCCAACGTAGCTGCTGGATTTATTCCTGCTATCTTTCTCCTAAACTCAAATTGCGATGAGGTATCCTACAACTAATTATATGTATTATCCTTTAGGAGCAACTCAAAAACATTGACATTCCAGTTAAGAGGAAATTTGGTTTTCTCATTGTATGAAATGATGGGTTTTTATCTCCTATTGATATTCTCACAATTACGGCCTTTTTCTAGCTTTTTGGATAATAATGTATGTATACTATATCATTGAATATATCCTCTAATTTCCTTGTCAATCTCGCTGGGAACAACTCTAGCGTCATTCCGCGTATATAATCTGTTCCTGGAGCTTTTCTTGAATTTACAGTCCTGGTTGTGTTTGGCATTACTTGAATGGATTTTGTGACCCTACTTTCAACGTTTTTCTGAATTAATTGCATTCGAAAGTTGCCTCACTAAGTGATTTTCCACCATTCCTGCCGTTTCTCTATTTAAGAACATCATTCCATTTTTGTTTTCAGCGGTGCATTTGGTTCAATTCTCTTACATCTGTGTTTTGCAAGTTTCCAAAAATCTCTTTATTTTCTGCTCTATTTCTTTTTCCCATTTGTTTTTCCTTGATTCTTTTTAAGATTTTTTGACTTACCAATAATTCTTTTTATCGTGTTGAGTACTTGAATGAGGCCATTTCTTTTTTGCTTCCTAGCACTTCCGGAGAACATTTTTGCCTACTTTGTTAAGGCCACATATATTTATTGCTTTAACTGTGATTCTGCCTTCGCTCAATCTCTCTTGAGTCATTGCGGAGAATCTTTATGGTCTCTACTCTTTCCTCAATTTTTTCAGTAGTGTTTATGGAAAACTTTGGTGCAAATTCCTGCATATAATGCGTATCTTATTCAGCTTCTCTATTCAGTTTTTAATTTGCCTCTTTGGTTGTTACCTATTTGGAGCTACGTTATATATGGATTATGTAAAAATCGAAAATAATGAAAAATCGATTGTTCCCTTTTTCATATGTTCGAATATTTCTTACGTTTTCTGGAACTCGTACTGTAATATTTGGGTAGTTTTTATGAGTTTATGAAGCGCTCTGCCATTTTCTTTACTGGATTTGCAACTCCAGCTAACAGAACATACACATATGTACAGAGTGTTTTCTTCATTCAAACAAATATAATGCATTGGTATCAAGAATGTACACAACCCTGCTTTAAATAAATGCTCCCCACACTATTTAGTCCCAAATATTTTCTAAAGGAATAAGTACTCTCGGATACTCGGATACGCCTCTTTCCCTGCACGTGCCCCATAAACCCAATTCCTTTTTCCTATCCCGGTATATGATGCCAATTTTTGTATAGACTTCTGTCTTTCATTCGAACCTTAAACTTTCTACCTTTCAGGATTTCATGGACTTCATTGCAGTCATTAGAAAATTACCTCAGTAAGTGATTCGTCATCATTTCTGCCTTTTCTCCGTCTAAGAACACCATCCCATCTTTCGTTTTCAGAGGTCCATTTGGTTCTATTCTCTTACCTCTACGTTTTGCTAGTTTCCAAAAATCTCCTGTTTTTCTGTTCTATTTCTTTTTTCTATTTGTTTTTCCTTGATTCTTTTGATAATTTTTTTGACTTGCCCCTAATTCTTTTTATCGTGTTGAGTCCTTGAATGAGGTCATTTATTTTTTGCTTCCTAGCACTTCCGAAGATAATTTTAGTCTACTTAGTTAAGGCCCCATACATCTATTGTTTTAACTATGATTTTGCTTTTGTACAAGTCTCTTGAATCATTGTGGAGAATCTTTGTGGTCTCTAATCTTTCCTCGATTTTTTTATTATTGTTTAAGGAAAACTTTGGTGCATATTCCTCCATATAATGCGTATCTCATTCAGTTTTTAATTTGCCTCTTAGATTATTACCTATTTGGATCTCCGTTATACATGGATGATGGTCTGACTACAAGACATATAACAGCTCTGGTTTGAGATCTTCTTTTATATTATAAAAATTTAAAATAATGAAAAAATTGATTATGTTCCTTTTCCTTTTGTTCGAATATTTCTTACGTCTTCCGAAGCTCGTACAGTAATATTTGACAAGTTTTTTATGAGTCTGTGAAGCGGTCTGCCATTTTCGTTTGTAGATCTACAACTCCAGTTGACAAAACAGAAACATATGTACAGGGTGTTTTCTTTATTCGAACAAATCTAATGCATTGCTATCAAGAATGGACACAACCCTATTTTAAACAATTTAAAGACTTCCCTCACTATTTAGTCCCAAATATTTTCTAACGGAATAAGTACTGTCGGATACGCTTCTTTCCCTGAACGTACTCCATAAAAGCTATTCATTTTTCCTAGCCCGGTATATAATGTCAATTTTTGTATAGACTTCTGTCTTTGATTCGAACCTTAAACTTTCTACCTTTCAGGATTTCATGGACTTCATTGCAGTCATTAGAAAATTACCTCAGTAAGTG
>WYDF02066680.1:0-11573 GCA_009867245.2 Adranes taylori
ACGTTTTACATATAATATATATATATATATATATATATATATATATAAACTTGACTGATTTTAATACATTAGAGATTACTTGTTTAGTCGTTAATTTAGTTTAGCTGCTGTCCTAAATTCAAGTACTCCACTATATTACCAATATTAATTTGATTAATTAGGGTATTTAAAACGCTGCTTTCATCTAGCCAGCAAGTATAATTATAGCATCTCGAGCTTATACTTGTGCATGGTCTTTCGAGACGAATCATAGAAGTGCATTTATCTAACTGGATAATTTGGAAACTATTGATAAAATCATCTTCACGTTAAGCCTTACAAGATACACAAAGTTTATGATTTCAACCCCGAGCAGATGGAAGTAGAGTCAAAAATAGCGAAGGCTTTGAAAGCTTATACACGACTAGTGAAATTCCAGAGATAGTGATTTTTGATGATCAAATGTTCCCCATTGGACAGTTTGTAAACAAGCAAAACAATCAGATGTCATCCAGATGCCCACCAGATGTCATTCGCCTGCTCATGTGATGCCATGCAACATTAACTGCTAACGGGTGCTCTCCGCTTATTTTTTTGGAATCTGTCGTCAACGTAAATACCATCAACTCTAATCAAATGGTTTTGGAAGTTACTTTAAAGCTTTGGGACATTATGGTAAACATTTCCATTCTTGAGCATGGGCCTTTCAGCAAGATTCCGCACTATCGTATAATTACGTCTAATATTTCATGCACAAACAATGATCCAAATAATAACATTTACCATTTTATAGAATAGCTAAATGTATGTTGCAACAGACGGCGGAAAGACGACAGATACATTTATTCAAAACATATGTAAATATATTTAAGGAAAATCGTTTGTAGATCTTAAAAAGGTGACACAAAATTGCATGTTTTCGCATGCATTCACGCGAAATGGTTTATGGCCGTCTCTCTCATACTACTCTCTGTCAATAGCGTCGTGAAATGAATCTAATATCCAATTTCTAGAATGCAACGAAATGAGACTAAAGAATGTAATCAAACACAAATAAGTTTTTAAAATTAGACCAAGTATATTTTAAAATACAAATAAATATTGGAGATGAGACGAGTTATACTTTAATATATTTTACAATTGACTTTTGATTTGAAATTTACAAGTTACACTTTAAAGTATTAATATTATACATGCACCAAAGAATGTCTCGTCATGTTATTTTTGGGAGAGACTGTTACTCCCCCACGTGACATTGGTAACAGGGAAGAAATCCTTGGTATCGGACAATGTAGCAATCCCCTCTTACTGGATCGTTCACTTCTTAGAAAAATGCGATTAGTTTTAATATTTGCTTTAATTTATCTGCTCCAGAATAAAGTTGATTCAAAATATGCGAAGTTATAACCCCCATAGGTCATCAACCCAATTTAGAATAAAACACGAGACATTGGTAGGTTACGAAACTTTACTTATTTAATTCTATTGGATCAACATTAATTTAACAAGCTCTGCGCATCCCTATCAACGATGAATTGTCTTTCCTAGACAAGGCTGTTTGAATGAAATAGTTAAGAAATCCATACATGCAATTAGAAAAAATATACGTGCATTTAAGAATAAAATAATCAACCCTCACAAATATTAAACAAAATCAGGACATTATTCGTCTGAATTATTCAGATTGCGTCTGAATAAACGTAAAATAGTCTTACTTACGATTTCTCAAATAGTCTTACGATCATCTTGTCTCACAACTTAATTTATAATGACGCACAGTTACCTTATTTTGATTTAATTTAATTTCGTTAATAAACTTATTGCCTAATAATTTTATTCGTAAAATGCATATATAGAAGAATTATTTAATTTCTAATGAAATAATGAATCCCCTCTCCATTATATTTGCAAAATGCAAACCAACATGGGTCTTGCCCAGTGACTATCAAAATTCGTTTTGTGGACTCTGTGAACCTTTTTCGGCTAGCTCACTATGCCATTATCATTATGTTGAAATCTATCTCTACATTTCCTCTTCTACCGGTAAAATGCATTCATCTAATGTATTCCACTTGATCACCTCTCAACATATTTTACTAATCACTTTAGGCCATGATTGAAGTACAAGTCAGATGTACTTGCCTCACACATACTCATGTAACACACGAAGTCTGTGTTCACCTATTATTGATTTCCTATTAATTCCACTCTGCTTGTTGCATAAATCTATGTTCCTATGTAAAAGATTTAATTAAATACCATAGGGTTCAATTGCGATCAATGACCATTTCTATGTTTTAATTGTAAAGCTTATTTATTTATGGTAAAACTACCTAAGCGTCTGCCTTTTCTTAATTTGAACTGCTAACCATTTTACAGCATCTACCCATCCTGAATTATTTACATAAGTTATAAGCATCCAATGCTCATCTTTCTGTCATCAAACTAAATTGGAATGTACGGCCCCAGTTCCACCTCAGTTGGCCCAGATAAAGAAATTTCATTTTTGCTACATTCTTTAACAAATATATAACTATGTAATTGCTATTTATATTTTTTCTACTAAATACCTACATTAATAACTTTTAATTGCATTTTACGTATATATTTATAATATTTTTTAAATTGCTTATGAAATTTAATAATAATCGCGGTGGCTATGCATATCAAAACAACTGCTCTGTGTTTAAAAACAAGTAATCTGTCAAGAATGTATGTAAGTAAAGCATTTACTTTTTTTAAATCGTTAGAGATAGAGAGATTAAACTGGGCAAAAGAACGGAAAAATTGGAATTGTGAAAACTGGAACGACATTCATGGGAGCGATTGGAGTCATTGGAGTCTAGATTTGAAGTGAGTGTTGGAGACTCGGAGGAGCGTTATCAAACAGAAAAATGAAGCATACCATCCCGATTGTTTAAGGAAGAAAGTAAAATTTCCATCATCTATCATCGTGTGGGGCTCGATGTCGGCATGAGGTGTAGGAAAATTACACTTTGTGGATGGTATTATAAATACAGATAAATATTTTGAAATTTTAGAAGAGTCTTTGCTGCCATTAAGGAAAGATACATTGGATTCTGGAAGGGGTTTTACTTTCCAACAGGATGGAGCTGCATGTCATAATTCAAAAAAGCAATGAAATGGTTTACAGATAACAGTATTCTACTCCTAAAGTGGGTTTCAAGTAGCCCACACTTGTCCCCTATCGAAACACTTTGGCATGAAATAAAGAAACGTTTGCGCAACACTCCAGCCAGATCAATCCCTGATCTGAAGCGAAGGCTTCAGGAGATATGGGATAGTTTCACTCCAGAGGAGTGTCCACTATGCATCAAAGAATATTAGCTGTCATAAAAAACATAGGTGATATTACCCAGTGGTTACTTTCAAACGCTTAGCAAATCCATATTGAATTGTAGTATATTTTGTCTTGTTTTTAAATTGTTGTTATATTAATGAAAATTATTATTTAAGTAAGCTACCAATATGTAAAATTATATTAAAATATTCAATTCACAATAGGTGGGCAAACTGAGGTGGAACCGAGCTCCTAGTACCCAACATTAAGAAACTAATGAAAATATCATTCGAACTACTACAGAAAAAATGTTTTATGCTGTTCAAGGATTACCTTTTTCAAGAGAGCGAGACAGAGAGATCATAATCATGGATCTCACTTTTCAGCTACACCAAAACAAAAACTGTTGATTACTTCCTTCAAGAGATCATAACATTGGTCGTCAGGTTTTAGCTACACCAAAATAATACAAATTGGACAAAATTTTGGCTCTTTCTCCAATTTAGATAAACGAATGAAGACATGGATTTTGGTATTCAATTTGAAATTGTCCAATTCTAAATTTATTACAAATATAATTTCCAATAGAATGAGAATTACAAAAATTCTCCCGTCTGCTTAATAAAATTATCGATAAATCAACCACCAAGTAAATAACTAACCATCCATCTATATTAGTTAGGTGGATTTCCAAGTAGGTAGTGCCAGAATTAGCTTAGGGTTAGACGTTTATTTTTAAAGTACTGTATGTTTACTTACAGTATGCTGACCCATCTAAATGCTTTAGGGAAGAATATGCTGCTGTAATAAGCATCTCTTGACATATCTTCGACCATATCTCCTCATAGAAGGTGTATTCAGTCAGTTACTCATTTTGTCAGTTATCACTTTAATCTAGTTGAAATACTTGTTTAACGCATTTCCAATACTCTGAAATTCATAGAATTATTTCTAACCGAAACATAAGTTTTCCAATAGATTTTATCTTAACTTTGGACTGCAGAAGACATGTTTAAAGAATATTTACTCAAAGGCAATATTCAAATACACATCCGATTGTGAATCACATTGCATTTTCTAAATCACCTAAAGTTTCTAAATTTAACGACCGGATACATTTTTAGGGACGGCCAACAAGGAACACCAACAAGGTGGATAGAGACATCTAAATGTTCAATATACATCCGTTGAAAAATATTTTTAAGAAACACAAAGGGGCAGATTGGAAACTAAGAGAAGGAAACTAGTTTCATCAATTTTTGTTTTCATAACCCCTCTTTATCCCCTTTGCTATTTTTCTCATTCTTCTTATCCTTTTCCATCTTCTCCCAAACACCTTTCCCATTTCTCGCCATCTCCTCTTCCTCTATCCAGACGATTTCTATGCGTTCCTTCGCTCAGTCTTCACAGAACTCTAGATCTATACCACATATCCTATATAGCTCTTTCATTGCCCATTCACGCCCATTCAAAGAATGTTACCTCTTTCTTACTCCCACATCTAAATTTCGCGATTAATATCTTATCCTCCATATTTAAGTCTGTTGTCAAATATCTCGCCTGTTTTCTATTGGTCTAATATATTCATATCTTCTTATTCTTGCTTCTCCACGTTTTCATTTTCTCCACCATTTTTTTAACGAGAAATAATTCTCCTTCATTTATTTTCATTTTTCACCATTCCATCAACCATACTAATCTCTGATAAACATGTACTAATTATAAACAAACATAAACATGTAACATTCTAATCTCTATATTCATTTCATTATTAAATTCCTCATACACACATAGACATATCATTCGTCACCTTTGCCATTTACTTAAATCCTTACATCCAACATTGACAAATAACAATTTCACTCCGCCTCGATCTTTCTAATATAAACATACGCTTTAGTAAATTTAGATTCATAATCCTCCATTTCTGTATGCTCTCTCAATACACTGTTCACACATGCATTCAAAATCATCAATCTCATTTGCAAGGAGCTCCCAAATTTGCTTTTCCATGTGCATCTTAATTTTTCTGTTGCAATCCTTGCTTTCTTACATTCCTATATGCTGCTTGTATGGCAATTGCTTTGCTTAACAAATCCTAACTATTTGTACATTTTCACACACTCAATTTGCTGACTGTTCATAAAGAAAACATCCATTCTATTATTTTTACCCCGTTTCTTACATACCATTATGTCTCTTTTGCATTAACAACTAACCCTGTTATCCTCACGTAATTGTGCATATCTTTCTCGTACATTTCATTCCCTCTTTCCTGCCAAACACACAACAATGAGCATATCTTTCTTCCACGAACAATAACCCCTCCTGCCTGTCGTCTCGTTAATACAGTTTCCAGATCCGATACATACATGTTAAATAAATTGGCTTTTAAAGGACAATCCTGTTTAAATTCTGAAACATTCTCACATTCTGAACAATCTCACCCACTCTGGCTCGCACCATAGTCCATTTTTACATGTGCTTTTTTACTCTCTAGGTTCTTGTCAATACCAACCTCCTCCAATCTAGTCCACAGCCTATTCCTTATTAATGAGTCGAATCATGATTTCAAATCCAAAAATTAAATGTATAACTCGTTTCCTCTATTTATTTCTCTCGTAATAACATAATTAATAGTAACAACATTATATTCCGTTCTTGCCCCCCCCCCCCTATTAACGCCACTTGTGTGCAGGATAAAAGGCCCTTCTCATTCATGTCACTTTATAACCTTCCGCTCACAGTCTTTGCAAAGAATCTGCACAATCCGTTCATAATTGTCACACCCCTATAGCTTTCCACATCAGTTCCATTATCCCTGTTATATTCTGGAACGATTTCTACCCTCCGTTCCAATGCATTTCGAACTCATCTTTCCATATCTCATTCATTACTCTCATTATCGCACGTCAACCCTTCTCATTTATGCAATCCCAAATGTCCACAGACAATACATCTGGCCCCACAAAGGTTCCCTTCATTGGTTTTTATTTGCCTTACCAATTCCTCAACAGTAATATCTTCTCACTTATTACATATTTTTAAATCCACCCTTCTTTCCCTTTCCTCCTTTTTTCCACAACCATTTCATTTTTAATTTTCTTTTCGCATTTCGCATCATTCTCTTCCCTTCTTCCCCTCTTCCTCATATACATCCACAATTCGCACTCTATTTTTATAACCTTCATCTCTTCCATATATTCCTTCTCTAATCTAACTTTGCAATGTTCTTTTTTGTTCTTCCATCCCTCCCTATATTTTATGTATTCTTTCCAATTTAAACCTCCTTCTTTTACTTTTTGTAAACATGTTCTTTAAAGTGCCTTCTTCTATCTCCTGTTGCTTCTCTTATTTTCTTTTTCAAGAACTCACAATTTTCAGGACGTGCGTTCTTGCAAAAAAATTCTTGTATTGAAAATACAAGAAATACAAAATACTTTCCTGCTTTTAATGATTCCTTTTAAATTCTTGTCAGAAAATGTTTAAAGAAAAGGGTGTTTTGACCTTACTTGGGTCGCTTAATGATTTTTTATTAAAATTTAACTTTATTTTTGGATCCTAATGTTTTGGGTAGCTTGGCTAGTTACAAGCGAGATCAGTAATTTACATTATAAATCATGAGATTAATCATGTGTTTCTCGTAGTACAAATCGATTTCAGTCGTAGTAATTTTACAATTTAATTTTCGTTTAATCTCAAATGCTTTTGTATCATGTTATATAATATCATGTAGCGTGATCCACATTATCTCTTTAGTTAATAATTTCCTTATCAAACAAAGGTCTATGATTTTCATGCTATATCTAAATTAACCATCATCAGTCCAGCCAACAACACCCACACCACACCCATTACTTGCTAGCGTACGAAGAATGAAATAAAGAAGGAAAAAAAAACCAACCCCTTTCTTATAATTTTCCTACCCTGTCTGTCTATCGAAAATTGCTTCGCACGGAAAAACCTAAAAAGAAATTTCACGAAAGCGCAGCCGAAGAAGCTAAAAACTTCTTTTGAGTCGATCGTTAATCAAACGCTTCAAGAGTTCTTTTTTCTCTGCTTTCTCTTCCCTTTCATTTCGAATAAGGGCCAGTTGTTTCTTGTGTGTTTTGATCACTAACATAACTCAGTAGCGGAAAGTGATAATTATTATATAGAAAATGATTTCCATAAAAAAACATGTAGTCATATAAAAATGTTTTGTTTTACTCATTGATGTTGTGGTTACATTTTTCAATAACAAAATTTTTCTGATTGTTCTGATGATATTAAATCTTCACTAATCAGTAGCGTCTTGTATACCTGCATCCTTTACATTTACGTTGTAGTTCATTATAATTTACTTATTGCATGCTTCTAAGTAATAATTATAAAATATCAAATTTCCTTCTTATGAATTGATTTGATGTACATTTATTTTATCTGAATTCTGCGAACGGATTCCAGGGCGGTATTCTATTTCAGCGGTATATTCTTCCAATACGAGCCGCCATTAGATTAGCTAAGAGTTTGGATCGTTAAGGTTTTATAACCATTTTAATGGTCGATGATCTGAAAGAATAACAAATTTTCGTCCATACAGATATGGTCAAAAATGTTTGGCTATCCATACAAGAGTTAAAAGTTTACGTACAAAAGTACTTTAATTTGACTCGCTTTTGTTTAAGCTACGACTAGCATCGTGCATGGAATGTACAGATTACAACTGAATCAGTGTATTTTCCATCTAGATTCTAGAGTCACCGAGACACATAATCTTGATCTATGCAACATGATCAAAAGGCCATCACAAAATTAGCAACTTTGCCACGGATAGTACTATGCAGTGGCATCGTATTGACAGTGAACCTGTTTTTACTATCAATAGAGTAGCACTTACGACTGGCCTAATCACAAGGTTCACGTAAATACTTCCTGGGTGTTTTTATTGTTTGCTTTTTTGTAAGAAAAATCAAGGGCTTAACATCAGTAAGTCGTATGCAGTTTTTCATTACAATATTTCAATTCATTTTCTTAGTCAATTAGAATTTTTGTCCTTTGGCAGACTGTGGCTTTGGCTGCATTAATGTTCTCAAGTGCTTGGAAGTCATAATTCGCTAGTTCCACTCCCGAACACAATTTTACGACGTTTAGAAATTATTGAATGATAGACTAAGAGATTTTCTGTATTGAAGTTTTTAAGAAATCTGTTCCTTATATTTTCTTGAAGCTAGGAACTGATTATTTAATTTCCATAAATATTAATAATTAAAGAAAAATATAAAAAGCATTATATTATTTATCTTTAATGCTACTACGCCTTTGACAAAATCCACTAAATTTCTTTGTATTTCGTTCTTTACTTCTGCCAAGTTCTTGATGAACGATAGATAAGGAAGCCCACACGCTGAACCGGAAGTTCCATGGAAAAAATCGGATTTATAAGGACGAAGGACGTCGAGTAAGCTGCAAGTTAAACTTTTCAAGTTTATCGATATCTGCTCGCATTACTTTTTTTCTTTTCTTTTATTTTTTCGATATATCCGGGCGTAGAAGGATGTAAAAATGTTCAGTAATCTTTTAGAAAATTGCGCTTCTGTTTTTGTTGTTTTATGAAAATAGTTTTTGTTTCTTTTAAATTACGTTATATCTATGGTTTAAACTTTTTTATTTCTTGTTTATTCAAAGGAGTTTTGTTTTACTATTGCGAATGACACCTTTTAAATTCTTACAAACAACCACAAGGTGGCGCTATTGAAATTGTGGCATTACTATTTTAAATGGTTTGTTTAGAGTAGACGTTTATAAAAAGCAAATTGTTAGATAAAATAGAAATTTCATGTGCAAGTTTATTTTCTTGATGATTTTCTACACTTTTAGTAAAAGACTAACCAAGGGTGCTTGTGAATAACACTCTGGAACTATAGCAACATTTCATTTATCGGAAAATAATCTAGGTATAATACTTTCTTTTTTTGTGAATCTTTCAGCTATGAACAATAATTCAGACAATTCATCATGGTAAATTTTCTATTTAACTCATTCGAGAAAAATGATAAAAGTGTTTGCATAGAATTTCATACATCAGCTATAAAAGCGAATCAGCGCAATTAGGGCACCAAGAAGTTAGCAACACTGATCCAGAAGTGTGTTCAGAACGCAAGTTGAAACAAAATAGTGAAGGCATTGTACGAAAGGAATATGCTAACATATTTGACAGAACTACGGAAGAACGGGTGAAAGCTAAAAATTTGAGCACAACAATCAGTTCTGGAATCTGTATTATAGAATGGGATGTACTGCTAAGAAGGATTCCGGGAAATATTCGCCTAGTATGTCGCCCTGATGATATTGTCCTATTAATGACAGGGAGACAGACTCTCCTTCACGACTAATGGACAGTCCTAGTGATTGTCACAAATGGCGCAAACTAATATAACTACAAAATTTAATATCCACCGGAAATATGATTCTGGAGCGTCAGGGCAGTTTAACGTGAGACCTCACGTTAGGACTGTCGTTTTGTTCCACCGGTCCTCAGTGAACTCCTTGAGCACACGGGCAGGTAAGTACGTAAGTAGTCTGGGTGCTTGTGGGCAGCTGAAAAAGCAGCTTGAATGTTCCACCCCATGCGATAATGCCGTACGTATTGATTGATTTAAAAACCGTATGATATAATACAATTAACATATTAGTGTCTAGAAAAGTTTTATTATTTTTTTGATTAAGTATATTGTAGATCTTAATTTCTTATGTAAATATTTAACGTGTGCATGTAATCTGACTTGCGCACGTATAAAAAATTATTTACGTGCATACACTTAATGAATATAATTATTACAAGTATAATAATTATCGTCTTTCTGTTATTAATATGTATATTAATAACAGAAAGATTAGGCGATGAAGCTTTTTTGGGACTAAATGTCATAAATCTGTCTTGGCTGCTTTAAGAGTTAGTTTATGAGTAAGTAACCAATTAGGAATAATGTTAGGTCCAAATATTGCTTTATTTGCAACTTCTGACCGAGTACTACTTACGATCAGAAATAAAGTATCATCAGCATATTATTTCACCTGGAACTTTCTGTAATAATAAATCATTGATATATTATATAATTAACGTAGGTCCTAAAACAATTCTTTGGGGAATGCCATGTTTAACCTCTATAATAGAACTGATTTCTTCATCAATGTTTATTGTTTGGGTTCTATTAGACAAATAACTATAGACCAAACTCGCAGCTAAACCTCTGATTCTAATTCTATGAAGACATTCTGATAGAGTACTATGACATACTGTATTAAAAGTCTTAGCCCAAGTCCAAAAAGATTGCCATTGTAGGACGTGAATTATCATGATTGATGTAAACAGAAATCTAGTACTGCTCTTATTTGATTTTTTATTATTTTTTTGAAAACTATAGGAAGATTGTTCGCTAACGAAATTGGCATGTAGCTATTTAGGCCTGTAGTTAGTTATATTATGTTTATCACCAGATTTGAATATTGGAACAACAATGGCTTCTTTAAAATGTTTTAGAAACCCAAATTCAAGGCATATGTTGAATAGTTTTGCAAGCGTAACAGAGATATAAGTGGATGCTAGCTTTAAAATTTTTAGTGGTAAGACCATCTGGGCCTGCTAAAGAAATATTATCACAATAATCAATATTGTGATATATGTTAATATTTCTGTTTTTTTGGCACATTTAGACAATCTGTAAAATTTAAATTTCTACATGTTTAAGTTTTGCTTGCTTTGTACACTGTAAGCAAGGTAATGTCTGGTGACTACAGGTTCTTCAAACAAATAGACTCCCATTGCACCATCACATATTAGGAGTAATATTGCAAATGTATAACCATTTTTTGTTTGAATATTCTCGTAAAAACTGATTATTTTACTAATAAAAGTATTTTTCTACAAAAAGTATTTTTCCAATAGTTATTTGAGGGATTGCAGAAAAATTGATGGCAGATCATTTTTTTCATTTAATTTATAAATGTACTATGAATTATGTTTAGAAATATTACAAATAAATTTAGTACATACGTATTTTATTATAAATAAAAAAGATTCATGATCGTTTCTGTGGATCTAAAATACTTATATTTATTTGTTGAATTTCTAGAATTCGAGTAGTAACTGTATAAATACAGGTGGGTCGTGGTTACTTCCTTATTTTAAAAAATCATATCACAGAAAGTATTGGCAATATCGATTTAATGATTTGTTTTTGTGTACAGGGGTACATTTAAAGTTTTATTTTAATGGGTTTTAAAAACGACATCTCGAAGGTAGCCACCGTCC
>WYDF02066691.1:0-11573 GCA_009867245.2 Adranes taylori
AAGTAGTTATTAATCCTATGGCACATTCTTTCCCATGTATCGTTCTTTTTCTTACATATTTTTTTCCTAACTGTTGCTTGGGCGGCTTTTAACTCTAGCTTATCTTCAATCTTTTTTGTGCTGAAGTATTTTTGATATTTTCTTCGTTTCTGTTGTATATCCTTTTCAATCTCTGCATCCCTATAAATCTATAAATCTATGAACTAAAATACTTAAAAATCTGCGATTTTTGCAAATTGGTCTGAAATAAATCAAGCTTTTGTTAAAGCTGACGGTCGATATTTTCCCTGAAAGCATTTTTCTATCACGTCTCTTTTAGCAATATGACCAAAAAAGTGTGACCAAAACATCACACTAAGCACAAACATTAAGCAACATATTCCAAAACCTTAAAAGCTCATTTATGGCATGGGGGATGACTTGAATTTTGAGGTATTCAGATATCAGTAAAAGTGTTTTTTGTAAAGATCTTAAACGTGATATTGTTGCAGTTATAATCAAGATTAATATCGAAAAAGGAAATTCGTTTATTGCTAGAAAAATCATGTGTGAAGTGAATATTAGGTTTAACAGAATTTTAAAATATTTTAATCGCAAATTATCATCAAAACATAATTTACTCTGTAAAATTTAATGAATTTAGCCAGCTCATTACTGGAACCAAAAATTACATCTTCTAGATGCTTCATGTAGATTTCGGCTAAAAGCGGAGACGAACAAGAATCCATAGCTAAACCTTCATTCTGCTTGTGAAGCACTTTGTTCAAAAGAAAATAATATTATTTCAAGCAAGTCTGTAATAACTTAAACAAGAATTCATAAGATATTAAGAACTTCGGAATCTGTCACCGATGGAAATAAATTAGTGACGTCCAAAGAAAAAATAAAATGATCAAAAATAGTAATAGATTGAAGGGTGCAACATGTCTCTGTTGAGGGCATGTTATAAATAATAAGACATGTGCAGACTATTGTGCCAATTAACAAATATTAAGAATTTTACATATCTTATGAAGGTAAGAAATAATAGACCTATTTTAGAGGGTACCTAGTTATAATGTGTAGTGTACTTACTCTGTTATTGTAATTTAGAGATATAAGTTATAACGTGTAGGATATTTGTTGTTATTGTGTTCCAGAACTATATTCCATGTTAGCTCATTTATCTTCCTAGTGCGTAAGATTAATGGGAATTTTTCAGTAATATAGCCTAGGCTCCGAGGTAATCAAAACCTGGTTGGAACCTAAAATAAGGAATTGCGAACTTCCGTTCAATGGGAACATTGTTGTTTACAGTTAGTTACCTTGTTAACTACAATTACAAAGTCAGGATCTTATGATGTAATGTGTAGTGTCGATTAATTAATTGTATAATGTATTTAATCTACAGTAGTAATCTACTGGTATTTCTTTTATATTACGATCCGTCTTTGTTTTGCTTGGCAATGTTATGTTTCTAGATTACGTTCGTTTTACCTGTCTGTTTAGAATATCTGAACAGACAGTCTGACTGTCTGTTTAGTATGTCTGACTGAAGTTAGTATGTCTGACTAACTTTAGTATGTCTAACTGAAGTTAACAGGAATCTGTAGTTGACACTGGTGGCTGATTCTGTATGCTAACAGCATGCTTGCATGAAATTAGTGCATTTAGCGAGTACTTCTACGCAAGTCATATATGACTGGTTTTCTTTCGAGTTGAAAATAATGGATCAAAATTAAGTATGGTAATTCTCGTCAGCATTTAGGAGTTTTAACGACGATTGTTACATCCCTGCTCATCATTGTTAATTTAATTGTCGACTACTAGCCTATCTAGGACCTGCAAATTTAGAATTGTTGTAAGGAAATGGTGTTTCAGAATCGTATCCTTGTTCGCGGTAAATTATGGGGCAGACCAAAGCTATTCCTAAGTAAGGTGGGTTCTTTGTGATTTATCGTCTGAAAGAACTGCAAGCCAAATTTTGGCTAATTAAATAATTTATTAAACTCTAATTGTGATAATGTTAACACAATGCAATAAATTTTGAGACCGTTTTGAGATATATGGGATTAAAGGTGCATTTGGGAAGCTCGACCAACGATTCGGTTAATTCGGTAAGTTTAATTTTGTTGCTTTAACGGCGCCATGTCTAAGTTCGCCATTTTGTGTGTTTACATAGGGCGGGTTTGGTGGATTACTCCAAACCCGCCCAAAGAGGATATTTCAGCAATTGATGGTCATTCAACTCTCGTCTGATGGGTAATCGTTGGAGCCTGTAATTTTTTGTACATTTTGAGTTTCTTTATCGCCACGTGCAACTTGGTCGCTTGTCAGTCTGAAAACCGGGCGAAGCTGGACGTCTATCTCAGATAGTACTGTAGTTGTAGAACGTAGTGGTGGTTCTTATGAATCACAGCGTACACCAAGTATACTCCTGGAATTAGCTAGTGATAAAGTCCAGCAGGAAAATTTCAAGAATTTTACATATCTTTGTTTCAATCCGTTAGAGCTTGTTATTTCAAAAGTCTTTTTGTTTATCATTAATTAGTCGGCGCCTCACGCAAAACTTCTCTTGCTTTAGGCCCTTGCTTTGTTTATATAATTATGGCTCAGCATTTTATGCTGAAACAGGTGGGAAGCCAGCATTTACAGTTCAGGGGAAGAATTAATCTTGAATTAATTGGTAGGAAACTCCATATCGGTTCCTATGATAATGGATTTGAATATTTCTTTTTTATGTATTCAATTTAGGTTGTGCTCAGTCAGGCTTAATTAGTCAAGGGCGGAAGAAATTATTATGTTTTGAATAAATTAGACTGGCCTTGACTGGTTCAGCTTGACTCGGCCACACGTACTGCAATGTAATAAATAGATTTACCCTTCAGGTATTGTGATCTTGGTATTGCCGATTTTATTAAGAGCATTTAAGTGTTGTCATAATTGATAAATAATGATGATCCAAATTGTTATGTATTGTAAGGAATTCCTTATTTTAATATTATTTATTATGTTTGTCAGGGCAATTCAATCTCAGAGGACGTAAGGGCTGGTTATCCTCTGAAGAAGTTGCCAACCCATTACAAGGAATTGATACAATTGAATAGAGTTTAAGTTTCTCTCAAAATCAAATTTTATGATTCCAAATTTAACGATTTATTTAAAAAGTTTAGTATCAATATCGGTTTTAATAACACTAACAAGTTTTTATCTTTAAAGAATAATCAGATACAGGGTTCTTAGGCTTTATCATTGCCGTGTGGTTCTTGTGATAAATTTTAGATAGGCATAACGAATAGACAGTTTGAAATAAGATTTAGGGAACATTTTAATGCTATTAGGTTGAACCGGCATGATAAACCTAACTTTGCGGATCATATATTAAGCTTTAATCATGATTTTTCTGTTAAAGATGATGCTACACACTTACCTCTATGCCAAAGTAAATATTTAACTGCTTTTTATGGAACACGTGTATAAAATGAATAATTTGAACACAGAAAAATTTTTAAATAAACAAACAAATTTTCAGAACTTGGAATTTATTAAAAATTGTTGGAGTTATAGATCATGAAGGATAGTTAGATCTTTTAGCGTATGACCCGTTTTTTATAAGTTCTTTGTATGACGGGTTACATATATTAGATATTGAATTTTTAGAACAAAAAAATTCTAAATTATAAAAAATGTATAATTTTTCTTAATTTTGCTGAATTTCATAAAGAAGAACATGTGATTTTTTTAAATTTGTTGTAAATTTACTGAAATTTATTTTCATTGACGGAAAAATTGAAGATATATTTGCATTTGCATCAAATTATATAACAAGCATGGTAAGATTTTATCATTAAAAACTGATGCAACCAAATTCCAGTGACACATAAATGTAAAGAAAAAAGTAATACAGAAATAGAGTATTACATACTAATTAGTTGAAAAAAATAAAGGGTTGAAGGGTAAGATTAAAGTCACTTAAGATTATGAATTATATCGATTAAATAGATAGGATTTGGGAACCCTACCGTATATTAAATGCAACAGAAAGAGATGTACTGTCGCCTGCTTTATCGTGCAGGGTTGTGATAAACATACACACATTATCTAAGTTTTATTTTAATTGCGTTTGCTGTATATAATGAGTTGACGGGCGCCGTTCACTGTTAAGCTATAATACACCGCGTCACTGCTTCTCGTTCCTGCTGCATAAAGCTGCTACGTCCTATTGTAACACGTGGGAATGCCTCCAAGACAGTAATTGTGCGTTACGTCGTCACGTAGAGTAGGGTGAATACCGATATTTACAGAGGATTGTGTGAAAAGACCGTGTCACGTGTCCGTCAGTAATTTCAAATATTTAATTTCGTCTGGGTTAATGTTCTTTTTAGTCTAATGATGACACAGTTATAGTGTCGAAACACGTTACAGATTTACTTTATTCATGTTTTGATTAAATCATTTTGGAGTAGGAATACCGTTGTTTTCCCAATTAAACAATTACTCCAAAGCACTTGAACCTGTTTATTGTTTTAAAAATTCACATAATTTTAATATATTTGCTAGATTTTTGTAGCAGGCAGATTTTTCTGACAAAACTTTAATACTAGGTAGAATAATTATTTGCATTTAATAACTTCAATTGTTCATGAACTTCAAACCTACTAATATTAAAATTCTTATCTGTAAGTAACTTGGTTTAAGATGTTTTAAATGAAACTTAAACTACGCTTTATTCGATCAATGTGATATAAAGAAGAAACAGAAGAAAAGTAACTAAAAGCGAATAAAAAAAATGTAGTATGGATCGAGTGTTACACATACAAATTGCGGCATATTGACCATATAAGTTATCGATGCGTACTGTTACAGAATGGCACACTGAAAAGACCGCATGTATTCTTTCATTATAAGAGTGTCCGTCATTAAATGGAACAGCCGTTAACATTTTTCTCCAATACAATACCCCTGACATTGTCGTTTTAATCTCCTTTTTTCTTTTTCAAGAATTTATTACAGGTGAACACATAAATTCATATTAAACCCATTATTAAACTTGTGTAAGCCATAGCAGCGTCCATTTCTCATAGAATTTTAATTAGATGAAACGTAAAATCATACGACTGTCTCCTTCGTAACAATATTTAAAGCATAACGTACAGAAGAGATTAATTAATTTAATTTTTTTAAGATGCTGAAGTTTTGTAATTATGTAATAACTGGAGACTTTTGGAGCGCTGCAAAGAATATATTAAATACCGATTGCCATTAAGCTATTGGTCCACCCCCCCCGGAAATTCCAGTAACACTCCGCCTATCACGGCTCCACATAAAGGATTCCCCATATAGACTCGACATCGTCGCGAAACTGTCGCTGCCGCTGCCAACGCGAAACCGCAGCGGACCAATAGACACGGCGACAAATGAAACTACTAATACCAGGAAGCAGCGAATTCGCAAAGGTAGTACTGATAGTCATGCGGCAGTGCAGCGACGTTGTTAGCTGACACTGCATGCACTGTTTTTTAGCGTTGTAGCTGGGTTTTCATATATTTTTGTGTGTAAGTAAATTATTAAAATGGCTTTAATATAAAGACTAATTTAAAGTATAAAGTTATATCTAAGAATTTTTGATTTAAGTCATGAAGATTATAAAAATATTAGGAAGAAATATAAGGATTGGAAGCAGATAGAGTCAGACCTAAAAGAAAACGATAAATTTGCTTCATATATATGTTTAAATATATTTAATTAAGACAGTCAATCTAGAAACAAAATTACAAAATAGAAACAAAGCATATCAAAAACCATTAGGACATACAAGTAATTATAACGTTTACCCCCTTGCGAATAAAAAGTTTCGCTGCCGCGCCATTGTCTCACAGTTGGCGATTTTTTGCGGCAAAAAGTTTGCAACGTGACGGATTCGCGACGACGTCGCGTTGTTGTAGGGGATCCCTAACGCTGTTTCAGTATTACGCAATTGGGTTTCCCGGGATTTCCCCGAAGTGGTATTGGTATTTGTTCAATATGAGTGGAAATTAAGTGGCCATGCACCACATATAAGCGATGCACGATGGTGTACACTATGTATGAATTTTTTTTCAACATTCTTTTCTTAGGCGGTCCAAAATAAAAGTTCCAGCAGTAGTCTCTGAAATTGTATTACAGTACAAATGCCGGCGTCACTGTTAATTTATAAGCGGTGATCAACATTATATTGTGGGTAAAGATATTGTGGGTAAAGATGTGGGTATTTAGTTCTTCAAATAGCAAAGAAAAAGGAAGTAAATCGAGAAGAAAAAGCATTGAAGCAGGAAACTAAAATGCAGGATTTAAGACGACTAGATGCAGGCCCACGGCAATCTGATATCGGCACTGCAATAAAATTTTCAACTTCAACAATGTGGAGGATATTAAATTTTAAAGAAAAAAATCATATCGTAGTTTTCTTTGCTAGCCGCAGAGCAAACAAAACTACCCAAAGCAACGGCTCCAACCAAGGCGTCCTAGAAATATGTGTGTTCTTGTTGCATTCGACATAAGAAATGCCTTCAATAGTTCCTCTTGGGAGAAAATCCTGTACGCACTGGAAGTAATGAAATTCCCGTGATACCTGCAAAAAGTAATAACAGGATATCTAAGTGGCCTTTCAATAATGTATAAAACAGACAAAGACACAGTTGAGATGCCACAAAGCAGTGGAGTATCGTAGGGTGGGAACTAGGTCCAACCCTCTGTAATCTAATGTAGAATGGACTATTAGATCTAAATATGCCGTTGTACAGTACTGGGGTACGCTAATGACACTGCATTGATAGTTATAGCCAAGACAGCTGAAGAAATTAATATAAACTCAAAGTGGACAAAAGGGTAGTCGTAAAATACACTTTTGGTTCGTAACAAGATGGTAGTCAAGTTACTATGGAGCCAAACGTTAGATTGATGTGAGCTGAGCGAAACACACCAGTCGAAAACTAACTAGTAAATCTCTTTATTAAATAATCAACAATAATTTAATAACAAATAACAATTAACTGATAAACTCGATTTCTGATACTAACCATAGTTACAAATATAAAACAATATGAACGTGATAGTATGTCACAATAAATTGATCACACAATAGATGCGATTTCTATTCGCACGTTATAATGTGTAGGTAAATTTAGTATAAATGCAAACTACGTATCAGCTTGAACTTAAAATATTAAATATCTTTGAATAATATTTTCTATCTACAACATCAAAATGTTTAATACAACGTTAAGTGAAAGCACCGTAGAGTATGAAGGTTTCATCCACGCGGTACCTCCTTGTTTTGTAGCACAACGTTGTATTTCATTAAAGCGAAGTAACATTATATTATTTTTATAATTTCAAAATGTATGAAATTTTTTTCTGTTCATAGCAATAACAGAAAGGCTGCGCTAACAAGAATTAATCGATGGCTGTAAGATAACAGGTTGGAATTGGATATACAAAGAACCAAGGTGATATCAATTACTGCAGGACAACAACAACTGAAGTGTGTCAGTAACGCTAAATACCTTGATGCCACGATTGATACTTGACTTAGCTACTCACAACATATAAAGGAAGTTACGAACAATGCGGCTGTAGTAGTAGCGCAAGTCAAGCGGCTCATGCCAAGGACTGGAGGCCCGAAGGAACCGAAACGGAAACTATTGTATAGCGTAGTAAGGTCGATTCTAATGTATGCAGCTCCCATATGGGCAAGACAAGCAACCAAAAGGTAAAATCTCACAACGTTGCTTGAAACAGCGCAAAGAATTGGAATAAATGCTGGCTATAACAACAGCATACAGGACGTTGTCAACAATAGCACTGCAAACAATTGAGGACATCTAGCCGATGCACCTAGCAGCCCTAGAAAGCTGCGAGGCATACGAGAAATATAGAGAAAGGGATGTATATCGCAACAGAAAATAATTAGTGCAAAAATGATGACCGAATGCCAACGGAGGAGAACGGAATGCCGAATGCATCCTCAAAAAGCCATTGGATGTATCCTCAAAAAGTCATTGGAAAAAATAATGCCGACCATAAAAACATGGATTCAGCGTCTCTAGGTGAATTAAATTATGCAAATGCTAACTGGACACGGATGCTACGCAAAGTACTTGCTTGGCATCCAAAAGAAAGAGAGCCCATAGTAAGAGACATGTGGAAACGGAGAAGAAGACGCTGAGCACACTTTGCTATACTGACGGAAATGTTCAAGGCAACGAGAAGAAATGGAAAGAGTTGTAGGGAAGATAGATAGCCCCAAAAAACTAAGCAAAATCATGCTATGGGATAAGAAGTTCTGGAATGCTATGGAATCAAACCATAGAGGGGTGATGAAAAAAAAAGAAAGAGAAAGTAGAATGGTAGAATGCTCTCATCAAGGTTCCAGTAAGAGGCACCGGAAGCAGTACGGCTAATGAAAACTAAATGTCGAACGGTTATCAAACTGAGAAAACAATTGTGCTATACGTAAGCGAGTATAACATCACTCCACATCCGCGATGAAAGGCATATGCGGTACCAGGAACTTTTTAGAGTCGCCGAGAGGATATGACCCGGCCTATGGCTGGGCTGAATCCCCACGTACTTCATGCAACTGATTCATTTGCACCAACATGAGGTCTACCTGAACACATTCCTAAACCTCGATATAAAAAAAACCAAAATTACCCGTTCCAGATCCAATGTGAATTATAAAATGGAGAAACGAGTTTCCATATAGATTGACGATGAAGTTGAACGCAATATGCCATTAAGTCAAGCAACTAAAATGCAAGAAGCGAGAAGAATTTTTAACCATATTCAGAATGTAAAAGGCGACACCAGTGAAAATATTGTAGCAAATTGAGAATGTAAAAACAGTTGCCATAACTTATAGATTCCTGGAGAAACGGCTAATTGAAATACAAAACCAGTTGTTAAATTACCATAGACATTAGAAACGAGGGAATTATGCTCCTGGATTTGTTTTCAATGTTCATGAAATGGGCCTTTCTTTTTGGAAGAGAATGGTGAAACGTATATTTTTGGAAGGCGATCACCCGTGAAGGAAAGCAATTACCAGGATTTAAGGCTGTTAAAGAACGTTTAACACTTCTAGTGGATGGTAACGCTAAAGTACTGCTTGCGAAACCTCTAGTACAATAAAGGGAATTTCAAAATCACCTTTACTAGTAATCAACTTTACCAGATTGGGTTTACCAAACATTTTTGCCCGTCAGTTAAACTGCGAATTACTAAAAACTAGAATCAAAAGCTCTACTTTTGATTCATAATGATCCAAACAATTCCACGCATTTGTCCAACTTAACAATATGCATTCTAGTAGAAATGATTTCCTTCCGCCAAATACAACGTTGTTAATCCAACCAATGGATTAGGGCGTAATATCAAATTTCATAGCTTACGATCTCCGGCAGATATTTCGACACCTGAGATGAACAAAGATGTTGAAGAGAATCCATTGTTAATGTAGACAAAATTGTCCAGCATGCTAATGAAATAGGGTTGGATTATATTGTCACGTTTATTTTTGGAGCATGCTGAAGCTCCCCAAAGTCACATTGGTAAGAGAGGATCCTGAGAGAGAATCGCTGCATGGGGTACGTAGCGATTCTCTCCAGTCTTAGGTACCGTTTCGTACAATACTTAAAAAATGCGATTCACTTTAGTACCTACTTTAATTCATCTATCTACAAAATTAAGTTATAATGTTACGAAACTACAATGCCCCAATTTCCCGACACATATTAAAATATTAGACCTTGCAATTGCTAAAGTGGTTCGTACTCCTCTGATTGAATCATAACTTTATCTAGGCAGTTAGCGGTGTGCTGCCGCTCACGATCTGCAACCCTTAACAATCACAATTGGTCTTCTATAAGTCAAGGCTGCCTTTTAGCGCTAGTGTATATTGCCTGCTCGTTTGGGGGTTTGTTATCTGGCTAGTTGGGATGTTTGTTAATAAAGGGAGTGATATTGTGATGCTAGTGAGTTATAGACTGCTTGTTGGAGTACACAGAGTATCGTACACAACTCGCAGGAAATTGTGGAACTGTACCGAACTAATGAGTAACTGTTCCGAATATTAAGAAATTCTTCCGTGTCCGATGTGTTTGAGTACGGACAGCCTACTTAAGTAAATAAGTTCATTAAGGCTATTTAATTGTGGGAATCACTGTAATTAAGGAACTGGTGTTACTGATTATCGATTGGTGGCTGTAAATTGTTGTACTTCCTTTCCGATGTTCAAAATCTGCTTTTCGATTGGTTACTGGATTACATCTCTGCTGGTGATCCAATGGGAGTTTGGAAAACGTCATTTGGCCCATCTATTTTGGCTAACTTCTGGTCTCTCCTCTGTAGATTTGTGAAATTTAGAAACCAATTTATTCTCCTAAAAATTTTCGGGTATAATGTCATTGTGAGTGAAAACTTAATTGTAAAATGGGTTCGAGACGTGCTGAATGGATTTAAATTAAGCCACTAGGCATTATTGGATAGTGATGCCCGGATTGGGTAAGATTATTAATTTAGATTGTCCAAATCACCGCTAGAGTATGTTTAGGCGACACATCCAAGGGCTACATCCGAATATATTGACCTGCGGTTTATCGTTGCGGTGAAGAATTGATTTAGTTTTGGTCATCCAATGGAAATGTGTTAGAGACCTGCGTCTTGAGCTCGCAAGTAATTTTGTGCTTGGTCGCCATCTTGGTACAGCCAATTCCACGTGCATCAAGATTTAGATGTCGGCGCCATTGAGGGAATAAGGCCGTCACTCGTCAGCAATCGATTCCTGTAAGGTTGTTTGTTGACTAACCGACCATCCCTTTAACAACAATCGTTTTTAATTAAAACTTAGGAAATACTTACCTCGTACGCCTTTGTCGCGTAACGTCAGCTTGTCATATAGAATATGTGTAAAGCAAAATACAACTGTGCTTGTTTATTCTAATTCTAAGTATCTAATTTAGTGGGTTTTAGTTATTATACAAGTTGCTTTGAGGGATATTATGATATAAAATGATTTTACTTAAATTTTAAAAAAATTTTAACTAAATTTTAGTTCATCCAGTATAAAATATGTTTAAAGGAGCTAAGTATTTTCCGCTATTTCTTAGAACATAAATCTAGTTCATGATTCTTATCTGGTGCGTGTTACGATTTTTAAGCAGTTTTTCATGTCTTCGGATGCGGAATAGATAACTAATTATTTTGAATATGGAGTGAGAAAAACTTATCTGATCTGCTGGGAACAGGCAAGTTTTGCTTTGTTTGTTCACAATCAGTGCGATTACTGTTTCGATCGACTTTTCCTTCTTCAGACAATTTATCGCAACTATATTGTTTTAATAACGAAATTTCATATGTTTGATACTTTACTAAATGAATCATTAATCTTTCACATATTTTTAGGTAAGTTTGACGAGTAAAATTTACTTTATTTGATTTTATCAGATAAAGAGTGTGCATAATATAAGAGTGTGCATGAAAAATCCCCAATTTGTTAATTATGCGTATATACCGTCTAAGTATATGTATCAAGAGTAATCAGTGGTGTATCAGTG